>LBNU01022069.1:94093-107030 GCA_014162995.1 Artemisia annua | reverse complement strand
AAAAAAAAAAAAAAAAAAAAAAAAAAAAAAAAAAAGGGGGGGGGGGGGAACAAAAGCTGCAAAAAGCACCTAGTTTTCAGTGCTAAACTAGGGAGGCTGGGTGCTAGACCCGGTTCTGTTAGTACATCCCTTTAGAGTAATGTGGGTTCCAACTCATATGTCTCTCTCTCATTCTTTCTTTTTTTAATATTTAATAATATCAAATTTAAATTTAAATTAATATTTTAAAGTTAAAAAAATTATTTATTTATAAACTAATATATTTTCTCTCTCCTACATCAAATCAAAATCCAAACCCTAATCCAAATTCAAATCTTAATCCTAAACCCACATACAAACCAAACGGGCCCTAATATAGACTTTGGCTTGCCGTTTTTATCAACTTTAAAAGATTGCCATATCTTTTTCTTCAAACAAGTTATACATGATTAAGTTTTTCAATAAAAATGTTTAGTAAAATAGTTGCAACTATTATAAAGTGCAAACTGAGACAAGGTTAAATATTTTTTATTAGTGAACGAGATAGATGATATTATGGGTCGGTTTAGTTGTATCCATAAACATAAAAAATAATGGAAAACTTTGAGCGATTTAAACACTGAATGCTTCATATAGTTTCTTGCTTCTTGTGAATTGGATTTATTATATTGTTTTGTAGGATCCAGCGTCTAGTAATGATAGTTTGCTTAACTTGCTTGAACTTTGAAGGGTCCTAGTTATATTCAGTTATATCGATAATTTATAAGTCCAAAAAGCTTATGTCAACACGCAATAAGTAGATAGGCACTTTATGGATGAGTTAATTATGTTTGAAAGACATCTAGGATACAATGATGCACGATAATACTATGGTTATAGAATTATTTAATCTTTGAAATAGAGATGTAATGACAGGTTTAAGTTGGTGACAAGTTTATCTTTCTTTTTCTATATAGGTTACAGAATTATTTAATCTGTGAACATTTGTATTCGCGTTAGAAGATATTTGACCCTTTTGATCAGCTTCACTTTTAGATAAGATTGACCCATTTCCTTATAAATTAATGAAATTAGAAAGTCTACTATATGTTTCAACGAAGAAGAAGTTGAATGTTTTTGATGGCTTTGCAGGCTGTACAACTTGGAAGTCGTGAGAAGCTTCTTGCGTTTTGTGAGGCTGTACAAAGAAGCTCACCTGTAAGCTCTTATACCAAACCAATTGCAGGTTCATCAGCTGGATATGCTTCAGAGGTTATATTTGCTGATGGGACGTTTATGTGTGATGGACCATTAAGGGAGCCATTTTGTATCTTCTGTCAGGTTTTCACTTCATTTATATCTAAGTTGTCTTCATTATTACTAAGTACAACTAGAGAACCTGCTCAATATAACGACGAAAAGCCAGCACCGGAATCTACTGCTGGTATGTCTTTATCTTCGTTTTTTTAGTAAATATCAAAATGGGTGTTTTGATGCGCGGTAGAAACTCTCACACACAAGGGAGTCAAGTTTTTCATTTTCGTGGATCTTGACTACAGGTTCAACCAATGGCGATTCTCTTGATAAAGGTGTTACTCAACCGCTGCTCATAAGCTCACAGCCACACCAAGATCATGAAGACGACGACGTTGAATGTGATGGTAGCAAAGAAATATCAGAAGACACACGTGCACTTGTAACATTACCTTTATTGCAGTTTTTGTTTTGTATTCGATTTAACATCTCTATTGAATTGTCGTAATTTAATAATGTTGACAGACGTTACCATAGTGTTAGGCAATGAACGGTCACAAAGGATATTCCTAGATTGATATATTGAATTTTCATTATATTAGTTGTGATTTTAAAGTTTTAGCGAGTTAATTTGTGGTGTTGTAGCAAATTTGGCATGTTTGAGTTGGGTGACAACATGTAGATTTTTTCCGGAAAAATTCCGAAAGAAATCTGGAAATTACCCATTTTGTAGCAATATGCTGCAAAATGGGTCAGACACTTTTGGCGGGGACATGTTCCCGCCAAAAGGTTCAACCAGTTATATGGTTGAGCCTTTTAACGGGGACATGTCCCCGCCAAAAGATTCAGTTAATTAAATTAATCAATTTATTAGTGGCTTTTTGGACTAATTACGAACGCTTTTGGCGGGGACATGTCCCCGTCAAAAGTTTTGCCACGCTGGACATTGTTTGACCAGACCAAAGGTTGTGGGACCCACGTGTCCCCGCCAAAAGAGGCATTTGGCCCCGCGGAAAGTGATCAGCGAGGGGGTTTTTGCGGGGACGTTTCGGGGTGGGACATGTCCCCGCGGAAAGTTATTGGCGGGGACATGTCCCCACCGAAAGCCTCAAAAAGTCCCCTCGAAAAGCAGTCAATGTTGTAGTGGGCACTTCTCTTGCATTGCCGATGTGGTCAACCTTACGGATCACTCTAACCTGGCGGCTCACTACACTCCCCTCCTTGATGCCGTAGTCCAAACTATTATTTGGATTCTTTGGCGATTTAGAAATGAATCCTCGTTTGGTTCAAAAAGGCCAAAGAAAGAGCTTATTCTAAATGATATTAAGGTATACGCTTTCACATGGATCTCTAGTAGGCGAAGAAAAGGTTTTTTGTAATTGGATCGAGTGGTTTAGCAACCCTCAGATCGCTATTTCTATTCCTATGTAATTATGTTCCCCTCCGCCTAGCTCCTTGCTAGTGTGTTCTTAACTACTAGAGATCCAAAATAATTTGCCGTTCGAAGAAAAAAAAAACTTCATGTATGGATCTTGAATCAGGGCTTTTGTATTGGTAAGTTAATTAACTTTTTGTAAAAAACATGAGAGCATATATAGAAATAGATCGCGGGTAATAATAACAAAGTGATGATTACATTCTCTTATGTAATCATCTCGCTCTTAGTTTGTCTTTTTAACTTCTCCTCCCATTCACACTCTTAATTTTTGTATCATGAAGATATTGTTAAAATAATTTGATGGAATTCCAAAATAACAAAGTGACAATATAGTTAAAATATGACAAATTGGTAAGCATTGAATTGGTGGAAATATAAATTTATGATTTCTCCATTTCATGAAACAGACTATATATTAATCGTTGCTGATAGTCTAGTTACGATAGGCTTGTAATTATCGTCATTAAAATGTGAGAAGTCTTAACTCTCAAATGATGATGCCAAAACTTTCTGAAAAGAACATATTAACATGTATAGTGGTTCTTTTAAGAGCCTTTGAATTAGTCTGAAAACAATTCAAAAACCGTAGTTAGAAAAGTAAAGTGTAAGGCGTAACGGCCACAAATTGTTGTAATTGTTTTAAGTCTATAGCCAAAATGACGTTTAAATTAGCGGGCTATAGTGGCCTCATTAAATAAAACCTGTGGTCAACGGATAGTCAATGTGTCATTAAATTTTAATGCAGACTAAATTCTGATTGTGTAATAAAGAAATACACTTTTTGTCTTATATTTATGTGTGCACAATACCTTTTATCCTTTATTAATGATGTATGTATGTGACATTCCAAAAAATGAATGTGGGGATGTAATAAATAAAAGACAACTCAAAACAAATCCACTGTCCATGTGTCATCATCTTACCCATTTCTGATATCAAGCAAACCATTGTCCACGTGTCATCATCGTACCCATTTCTGATATCAAGAAAACCCTAATCAATGGCCTATAAATATCACGTTTTCCCATGAAATATTTTATCATTTACCTTCATCTCCTCCCAAGAATATGACAACTACAACTGTCATCAAATCCTTCAATGCCTCCCCCACTCCAAAAGCATTTAACATCAACAAAATCTTACCAAACCCAACAAAGTTCACATGCTTACCAAAAAAAAAGGTCATGATTCCACCCCAAAAAATCAACCCAAAAAGGGTTTCTCGTGTTGTCGCAGTTGCTAATGGTGATGACGCCATGAAAGCTTCAGGTGACGTCACACCACCAACCAAACCGGTTGGTGATAATAAGGTTGTTGAAGCTCTTAAGACAGTGGGAGAGTTTATTGTTTACAGTGTTAAGGCGGTGGTTAAGATCGTAATCACCCCAGATTGTTACTATTGTCACAATTGCTTTGTTTAAGGATGATGTTACAAAGTTTTCAAAGGACAAGCTTAAAGTTGTTTTAATGCTTGCTGTTTGGTATGTGTTTGGTTTTTGGAAAAAATAGGTTCAGGTTCGATCTTAAGTTATGGATGTTTGGTTTTTGGAATAAACGAGTGTGGTAGCCCGCGCTTTGTTAATAGTGTCGAGTTTTCTGGTTATCGTTGGTATATGTAAAGTCGGCAAAAATGTTTTTGTTGCTATTCTTTTGAAAGAGTTACATGGATAAATAGGTATATGAAGACTATGCAAATGCGGTAGCATTGTGTACTTGCAAACATATACGACAATTACATCCCGTGAACCGATCCCCTGTACATACTTCCGAACCAACCCACCAAATCAACAACCTGAACACACCTCCTGGACACTCCTGCTGAACACATCTCCTGAACAATTAATAATATACATGTGCAACCAACATATCCCGTGGGTGCAAAAGAACAAATTTTTAAGAGAACTGTGAGGAAAATACAATTGATCAAACTTTTATTACTATGTGACCTCTCTACTACAAAACCATCATAACTTGCAAACCAAGATGCCGAGAGGTTTAAAATGGTGGAATGTAAGCAACATCCAAATGGACAACATAACTAATATTTTAAACCTCATATATAGAAACTTATGAATAGATCTTTCAAAAGTTTTTTATGCTGAGATCTAATCCATGTTATGGATCTTATGGTGCTTCGAAAACGATGTTACATCCAAGCGGACACACTAAAAAGCTTATCCTCAATGACATAATACTTTTCTCAATGAAAGCGAAGTATCTGCATAGTTGGGAATAAATAAGAAATATAAGCTAAAACACGATAACTTAAACAAAATTATGTTTTATCTCTAGTTAACTAACATGAGGAATTGACAAAGTCACAATATTAGCTTGGTCGCTTATGAATGCTTGAACTATTATTAAGTTTCATACTTAACAGGTTCAAACCCAACCTGTTTTAACCCATGTTAAAAGTTACCAGGGTATAACACGTTTTAGTTGTATATATGATTTGCAGATATTGTTAGCATTTAAACCACGTCATTAGTTTTTAATACCACATAATGGGTGTTTGGGTAAGTTGAAGCCTAAAAGGTTATGTATTTCTAAATGGTATCAATCAAAGGGATTAAGATTATCAGCTTATTTTGCCCCAAAGGCCGTAAGTCTTTCAAAAATAGGTTAGACAAACATCTCTAAAGTGGTTAGTAGTTTTCTTTTTAAATACCATAAACTATTAGGCATCTAAACTTTATTTGCCAAACAACCCTTTACTTGTCAAACACCCCTGTACTTTTTAGTAAAATATATTTATGATATTACTCGTACACCATTTAGATTTAAAAGGTGAAATGTAAAGTGTTCCATATCCATCTAATCCACACATAATAAAAATACTTGTTTTGACCCATTGCCAAAACACCCAATCCGCACAGGTTGTTGCCTTTAAACAAAAACTGCAAAAGGAAAGAGCTAAATGCACCTGGAAATATTTGGTAGCTGTCGTAGCAAATACGCGTACAATGAGGATTTGCCATGTTACGGATGCCATAACGATGATTATGGTGATCAATTTAATAGTAGAGGTCACGACAAAAACAAATGAGAAGGGTATTTCAAAGTCCAGTACACTAGAATCCGTTGAAGCCTGCAAGAGTAACAATATACATATAAGCATTTTGTTGTATTTTTGTTTCTTACCAGTTTAAGAAGTCAACAATAGATAACATATGAATATGACACTATAATACGTAACATACCTTCCATTTGTCACTTAATGTGTGGAACCAATCTTGATCATTAAACCCTTATATGGGTTCAACTAGTTTGTTGCTAATTACAGAATTAACCCAAGAGTCACCAATAGATACGATATCAGCAGCTCCAGCAGATTTAGAAGTAACATTTCCTGTACCAATTGTCTTCGAGAGTTCAGAAAAGATATCCTCAATAGTTCCACGAAATTCTAGATGAAACTTCACTCTTTTCCCTTGTGATTGTATGAAATTCTGCATGAAAAAAATAACTGGAGAATGAAGATAGTCTAAAGCATGTAACATATAGAAGGAAATACCTGATAGTAAAGAGCAGATTGACCCGGACCTATTAAAAGGGTGGTAATGCATATTAAGGTGGTAAAATACATGGAACAGTAAGAGCATATGTTTTAGATTTGTAACTCTCAAACGCAGCTTTCAATTCTTCAATGGAACAGTAAGAGCATATGTTTTAGATTTGTAACTCTCAAACGGAGCTTTCAATTCTTCATTTTCACATTCTTCAACAACCTACTATTTGCATTGACAAACGAAACAACAGTTCTACATTAAAGATCAGTGGAAAACTATCCTCAATATTTTTTTAGAAAAATGAAGAACACACATTTTGGTCTCAAAGATGGAAATAGATTGTACTTTTCAACCCCTATAACACATTAGAACATATGCAAAATGAAATTAAACATGTAACAGAATTACGTCATAACGGGGAGCAATAATTCATCAGATAAGTTTTCATGAATTAAACAACATAAACAGTATAACGCACTCTTCTTCGCATGTCACTTGATAAACTACTTTGAGGATTAAACCTTCATCTGCTAATACGATATTCCTACATAAGCTAACTTTACTTTTTACCATTGTATGAAACAAACTTAGAGGTCATGCATTTGTACGTCAACTAATTGCACCAAAATGTAACATACTTTCACCTTCAATGATTATGTTGGGCTTTACAACTTATCTATAGAATCGCATGATGACCATAAGAGTTCTATTATCTACCAATAAGAAAGTTCAAAAGAGTTGGTAATGTTATTAGAATAACATCAAAAGAATCGCTAATATTGGGCTTTACAACTTATCCATAGAATCATTTATGAGATTAACGCATGAGGCTGCAGACTATATTTGATATTGAATGTTACTTGGTTATATCAGAGGTTCAAAATTAACCTAGTACATGTTAAACGCCTACAACCTAGAAAACTCAAAAACCATAACGATTAAGGGGGTGCTTGTGTTAGCTTATTTATGTGGTTTATGGGCTTATTCTGGCATTGGAAAAGTCCATAAGCTCACTTTCTTATTGGTGTAAGCCAATAAGCTGAAATTGATAAGGTGATAAGCTCGAAAGAGTGAGCTTATCATTTTTACTATATCAAAATAAGCCTATAAACCGATTAAATAAGCAAACGCATAAATTTTAAGAATTATAGTAAGCAGCTCAAGTAAGTATTCTGAAACTAAGCAATTGTAAATAAACTCCAGTTGCATAGACTCAAAAAGCAAAAAAGGAGCGATTACGGGCCAACCTTTTTATCCCTGATTTCACTTGACTGACTTCATGTCTTAATCTGATCCTTATACCTCTGCAATTTCTTAATCTCCTACTTCCAAGCAGCCTCAAATGTGTCCTAAACCTAATCACACAATTTGACACATTTCACCATCAAATTAATAAAAATGAAAAAACTTTATAATCATACCTTGCCCAAAGATAAGCTTACAGGAGGCTTAGATAAGCTATACCTTGCAAATAAGTGAATGTGACGCAAACGGCCATTCATCGATACCCAATTCCTCCAAAAGCTTAACAATAAACAAAATCACATCAACAATCTAATAAAAATTAACACAAATAACATATAACAAACCACCTTTAAACAAAAAAGAAATAAAATAAAAATAAACAAATATTAATAATAATAATAATAATAATAATAATACCTGCAATCACCACTAACAAAGCTATAATCCAAAATCGAAATCTATCCTCATCATCGTCTTGCAAAAACCCATAACAAAAAGCGGTAAACTTTGAAAGAGGAATGACCAGATTCGATTTAACCAAAATTTTAAAAACAATAAAACCCCAAATTCAATATGCCGATGTAAAAAAAACTAAAAATTAACTAACCATTAATGATATTGAAACTGAATGTATTTGATTGCCCCGTGATTTTTCCACCTATCGAGGTTATTTTAGATCCATTAATGATATTGAAACGGAATGATTGATCTTGCTTTAGATGATGAGTGTGAAGAATGTGTGTGTTTTCTGTTTGTGTGTCTGTGGGTTCTAGGACATCTGATTGATAACACATAATGATTTTTTTTTGTTTTGATTAATGGTAGATCTGAGAAAGGAAAGATAGATGTGTGTGTTCGATTATTGGATTTCGTGTGTGTGGCTGTGTGTTTATGAAGATGAAGGTGGAGAAGAAGTGTGAAGAAATCTCTAGAATTGGGGGAATACGTGGGAAAATAACATAACGGGAAATGGGGCAAAGCACTGTAGCAACCGTAAGGCAACTATTTCGTCCACTGTAGCACCGTAATAGTACTGTAGCAGACCCGTTTTTTAGGGGAGTAAGTATTACCTTTTAGTATACTAGACGAGTACCCGTGCATAGCAACGGGATTTTATAGCGGTAGATAGTTGTAGTGATAAAAAAAAGTTTATGTGTTATATACGAAAAATAACCTGGTTCGACACGGCCGATTCCACTGGTTGAACCGGTTCCGGTCGAAAAATTGAGTCAAATTAAACCGGTTTTTATATTTTCAAAACCCGGTTAGACCCGTCCGTTTGAGATGACCCGGATCAACCCGGTTTTCGAGATATATATATACTTTTTTTTTGTATCATTCCAAAGATATAAATTTAATTTTTGTGAAAGACCGGATTGACCCGGTGGTCGAAACGATTGAACCTGTAACCCGGTTATTCGACCGGGTCGATTAAAGACCCGGTTTTCAAAACATTGTTCAAACACTAACACTATTTAAAGTGAATAAAAATAAGATGAGTTATAAAGGAAAATAATAATAAAAGTTTATAGTTTCGATAAATAGTTTGTTTAAACACTAACACTATTTAAAGTGAATGAAAATAAGATAGGTTATAAACGAAAATAGTAATAAAAGTTTATAGTTTCCATAAATAGTCTACTTAATTAACGATTTCAAATTGAAGAATTCAAAAACTCGTGGTAGTTTTAAAACTTCTATGAATCTTTTATATAATAAAAGAATTACATCATTTCGGAGTTTTTTGACAAAACAATCTTAGTGGAAAAAAAATTAGACCAATAGGAATGCTCGATTTTGACACATAGGCGAAATCGAGCAATATGATTAGCCAATAAAAAGTCAAAATTGAATTGATTTTGGTCGAACTTTAAAAAATTTGTTGGAGAGTTTGATTGAGAAAAAAACACATAAAAATATAGGTGTCAAATTTATAAAAATAAAAACTTAAAAAAAGAGGATGTCATTAATAAAACACTAGTTATAATGCCCGCGCACGCGCGGGTTTTTTTTTTTAATTTTTTGAAATAATTATTTAAAAATTCTAATCCTATTGTTAATTGCATCTTATCTATATTTTTTGTATTTATCTTCTACTTGTGTTGTGGATAAATATATAAAATGTTACATAATAAGAAAATATATATATATTTTTTAAATATCTTATCTATATTTTTTGTATTTATCTTCTACTTGTGTTATGGATAAATATAAAATGTTACTTAATAAGAAAATATTTTTTTTAAATAAAATTATTACTAAATAAGGTATGGTTCCAATTTTTTTGAAATGAAAAATTCCCAATAGTGATTTTGTTTTATTATATAAAAGATTAGTGGTTGAATTGTAAATATATTATATGGAGTTAAGTGTAAAATTATAAATCTCCATATTTTTTTATAACTTTAAATAATAAACAAATAACCCCTTACACTTTATACCCCATACACTTTACAATATGAACTTTGTTTACAATTACATGAGTATTAGTATTGGTTTGAAACTTTCATCGATTAAACTTACAAAATTTATCAATGTACGAATTAGTTTTAATATACGTTAAATACTTTTAAAATAAATATTAGTTTCAAACTTTCATCTATTAAAATATCTTTTTATTATGTACGTTAAATATAAATAAGAACTCATGTTATCCTATTTAAAAGTTTAATCTATACGTACACGGGTTTGAATATTAAATACAGTTAAATTATTATTAACGGTAATACAAATATCAAATGGTAAGTACGAGTTGTTGTGATATGAAAATAAATATACGCGATTGTACTTATAACGACTCATGTAATTATTATTTAAAGTTTATATACAGATATCCGGAAAAACATTTTTAGAAAAACTTCATCAACGCTCATTATGTGCTACTAAACTCGCGCATTTTGTACAACATGATATCAATAGTTGAAGTTAAACAACAACATCAACCTCAACATTAACATCTATATCAGCTAAACAAAGTTAAATCTTTAATCCAATAAAATTTTTACAAAATATTAATTGATATTAATACATAATGAAAAACTCATGCATACTTATTAGTTGTAGTTATATCATAATTTTCACGGGTAAATTCTTATATATCCATATAGTAAACAAAAATTTTAAAAATAAATTTGATTTATGTGTAAACCCATGTGATCAAAGAACCTTTTGCCCAATAACATTATAAGGAGACACGCTCAAGAATCCAATACAAGGTCGATGCCATGGTTATTTTTACAATTTCTGCTAACTATTTTTCTTACTTTCGCACATGTTGATGCTCTAACTTTTTAAAATATACATAAGATTTTCTGTTTTTAAACGATATACTATATAATTAAACTTTTTGGAAAAACCCGTGCGTGCACGGTTATTATAACTAGTGTAATCCTAAATGACTTTATTGGTGACTTGTAGCAATTAATGAAATTAAAAGTTAGTTAAGCAATTGCTTTTTACAATTACGATCAAAATTGACAAAACATAAACACAGGACTTATTCACCACGTATTTATAAATACTTTCCAAAACTACATTACAAATTCCTTTTACTTTTACTTCACATTAAATGAAAATGAAAATGAGATAATGATTTGGAAAGTATTTATATAAGAATTATTGTGTTTATAGAAACAATAAGTGTCGGCCATGTATTTCATTCGAAAATTGCATGTATCACAAAGTCAACTCTTGTTTTATATTTATTAATAATTAAAGCGTGTGTTTCATTTTAATTATTATTGATTTCTTTGTTTTAGTCTTTTCTTTAATTAGTTTTTCATGGTTTCAAGGGTAAAATAGGCAAAACATATTTTCAACATTTCACTTTCCACTTCTTGACTTTTAGACAATTTTCTCTTCATAGATATAGAAGAAGAAGATAGATAGGATAATGTGAGCGTTTAAACAAAAATCAAACAGCTAAAATGATTGTTGCCAACCAATCCGTGTATTTTAAACACTTCTAAACGTTCCTCAAGGCCATCATCTTTAGATTAGAACATGTTGTCAATGTCTTATTATCAATAAATGGCTCGTACACAATTTAATTAGGATATCTTGGGACCATTTTCAAACCTTTATCTTTACCATTCTTGAATACTAGACAAGTATCCGTGTATAGCAACAAGATTTTATAGCGGCAGATAATTTTAGTGATCAAAAAAAGTTTATGAGTTATAAACGAATAAAGTTTTAGTATTTGGGATTAAATATAATGTTTTGAAACCCGGTTCGACTCGGGTAGTTCAACCGGTTGAACCATTCTGGTCGAAAACGGTCAATATAAACCGGGTCAACCCGACGGGTTGGGTAAAAATTGGGTCAAATTAAACCGGGTCAACCCGGCAGGTTTGAAGCGTCCTGGGTCAACTCAGTTTTCGATATGTATTAATAGTTTACTTTTGAAGTGTTGCCATAATAGAGATTCAAAACATTCCGTTAATATAAAGTTTCCTTTATTGTGATGTTTTAAGTTTTTTCTTACATAATATAAATTTTTTCAACGTTTAACATATTGATTTTTTCACTTTTTCACATTGATCATTTTGCTTTTATATGTAGTATAAATTTATCTAAAATGAATTGAACTTGAAAACTCTTAAACACCTAGTTGGCTTCTAATATTAGTTTTGTTTGACAACAAAATCAATTTTGTGAAATCCAAAAATTCTACTTTTAGAAGATATTTGAAGTAGCTTTTAAAGAGTATATAAGCTTCTGGATTAGTTAATTACATTAATGCCCTTGAAATGGTTAATATTAGTAATATTATTGTGTAATATCTTTTGTGTTAAATGAAGAGTTAAGATGATGAGTGATAAATAGTGAATCTCAAGTGACATACGTATTATGTTTGGAAGGATGAATTATGAATAAATTAAAAGAATATATCAATACTAGGCTTGGTGTAAGACCACCTTTACATCAGCGACGCATTAGCTTTTCAGCACACCACCTTACCACCAATTTTACAGGCGTAGTAGTGACCACCTAACCAAACATATAAAAATATCTCACTTAATACAAACTTACCGCACAATATACTCCACACGTACTCACAGACAAAAAAATAATGTGTTTCGTAGGTAGCCTACACCACTAAAAAAAAAAAAAAAAAAAAAAAAAAAAAAAAAAAAAAAACCCTTAATGCACAGTGGTGTTTGGTCATAAGGGGAGGATGGCGTGTGGTGGTGCACCACCGCGGCCGGTGAGATATACCATAACGCCGGTCTAAATTTAGACACACAATTAAACTCATGAATCCAACTGACTTAGCTCAGTTGGCCACCTGAGTTCCTTCTGGAGCCTGGGGAGGAGTTTTACCTAGGTTCGATTCTCGCAAATGACAAAGAAAATCCGGATTTTCCTCTTAGTGCGAAGCGGTGAGTTCTAGGGGTTTCTCTTCGCGGGTCTCTCCTAGTGGTTCGGGTCTCTGGGCCTGCCTGTTTGGATGATTTAACTTGTGATGCTGTTCTTAGATTAAAAAAAATAATAATAAAAAAAAAAAAAAAAAAAAAAAAAAAAAAAAAAA
>LBNU01022069.1:33268-84556 GCA_014162995.1 Artemisia annua | reverse complement strand
AAAAAAAAAAAAAAAAAAAAAAAAAAAAAAAAAAAAAAAAAAAAAAAATGCAATTTAGTTCTTGAAAGTCCTTCACTTTTAATTTATTTATCATACTAGAGGTATGTAATTTTGAAAAAGACGTGTTATAAAATGTCTCATTCGACATTATTTCACGTAAGAAAAATAAAGATAAGCCACGTACCAAAAAGATAAGTGTACAAGTTTCATCCAAACCATAATTTATTTCTTTTCTTTACACAAATTGAAAATGATAGCAGCAATGATTACTTTTCCCACCATAACTTTACAAAGTCGACCAGGGTTAAAATAGTCTTTTAGTAACACATAAAGACTTGGTACAAGTAACACACTAACACCTGTACATCCAAAAAAACTTTAAACACTACTGCCAATCACATAATAGACTCCCACAAAATAAGTAGAACCAAAACTTATTAAACAAAGAAACTATAAAATTCTAAATTTTAGGAAGTTGTGCTTGAAATTGCATTTCTAAAACAAACTACACTCACACAACAGGAGTTAATGTGTTTATGGTGTCATGTTGATATGACAAGGTTGTAAACTTATGCAACCCAAAGTATGTATACGTGGGTATCAGCGAGTCTCTGTTTAAAATTATCACCGTGAGTGAATAGAAGTTTGATGTTATTTTCAGTGTTATAGAGATATCGATATATCGCAACACCTTTTAGCAACGTCAACCTCAGCATTACAATACCGCATTATCTAATACTCTTTCCGTCTCAAAATTATAGTCTTTCATTTCTCTTTTCGGATCCAAAATAATAGTCTTCTTGTTGTCTCAACCAATCAAAAGAGAGTTTAGTGGGTGAGCCTGATATTTGATTGGTTGAAGAGCATAATGATTTCATTTTTTTTAAACTATGTGCTATTTATCTAATTTTAAGAGGAAGGGAATACATAATTGAAGGGTATTTTGGTCTTTTGTCACTTGAAGAGTAAGTAAGAAGCTGTACCCTATGCAACCACACTAGTACAAAGTCATAAAGCTTCATAACACATGCACCAATCACACTAGACCCCCACAAAACCAAAACCATAAAAGTATAAGACAACACATTTTCATTCACAAACACACTCAAGATTAATAAAATGACATACTACTACACAAGAAACACAAACTCTTCACTTTTTGAATCATTCTCACTAAACCCACTCCCATATCCAGTTCTCTTTATCTTATCACTAATCTTTATTTTCCTTGGTTTCCAATGGTACTTATCATATGAAGAAGCTATTGAAGAAGCTGAAGAAAGCTTCAACTGGCTACTTTTAGTCACACCATTGGTACTACTTTTTGCAGTTAAATGGTTGTCAAGTATAGAGTGTCCTGAAAGGTTTTCCGGGTTCGGGTTATCGCCTTGGGAAAGACGTCGTTGGGCGTACCAAATGCCCGAGGAAGGAAGCTCGCCTTGGGGTGTCGCTGCTTTGATCATTTTGGTTTTGGTCTTGTTGCAGTTTCATACAACTATTTTTGACATGTTCTAATTGTATAAATAAATGTTTTGTTTTTATAACGTGTGGTTGTGGTTGCTTGCTAGACTGTTTTATAGACTTTTGTCAAATCCACGTCAAAAGTTTCCTCGCCCGTTCTAGTTACTCTTGTAGTGATTTANCCCCACAAAACCAAAACCATAAAAGTATAAGACAACACATTTTCATTCACAAACACACCCAAGATTAATAAAATGACATACTACTACACAAGAAACACAAACTCATCACTTTTTGAATCATTCTCACTAAACCCACTCCCATATCCAGTTCTCTTTATCTTATCACTAATCTTTATTTTCCTTGGTTTCCAATGGTACTTATCATATGAAGAAGCTATTGAAGAAGCTGAAGAAAGCTTCAACTGGCTACTTTTAGTCACACCATTGGTACTTCTTTTTGCAGTTAAATGGTTGTCAAGTATAGAGTGTCCTGAAAGGTTTTTCGGGTTCGGGTTATCGCCGTGGGAAAGACGTCGTTGGGCGTATCAAATGCCCGAGGAAGGAAGCTCGCCTTGGGGTGTCGCTGCTTTGATCATTTTGGTTTTGGTCTTGTTGCAGTTTCATACAACTATTTTTGACATGTTTTGATTGTATAAATAAATGTTTTGTTTTTATAACGTGTGGTTGTGGTTGCTTGCTAGAATGTTTTATAGACTTTTGTCAAATCCTCGTCAAAAGTTTTCTCGCCCGTTCTAGTTACTCTTGTAATATTTAATATCACCGTTGCTAGTTATCAATGTTTAATTTGTAAAATAAATAGCATGTCTTATTGTGTTTTTATATAGTAGATAACATTTTTGAATGTGTTTGAGATTGTATATGTAAATTGGTTATTATTTGATATGATTACTTTGATAGGCAAAATATGTGGTTTTAAATGATCAAGTTGAAAGATGTTTATCTAAGAAATATATACAAAAATTAATAAAGGATACGTGCCAATGTGTTTTTGGTGGTGAGTGAATGTTGATTGAAGTGGGGCTTAGTTTGTTTTTGTGTGTACGTAAGGTTGAATGGGTAATAGTACTAGGACAAATCACAAAACGATCTTGCCGAAGAAGTAAATCGCGTAAGGGGTTGGCAACATACCCCTCACCCCATTTCCCTTCACTCACTACCACCCAATCCCCTTATGCCACATCACCCCCCCACTTTTCCCTTCCCTCACTCATTTTTTTGTTGGCAACACACCCCTCACCCTTTTTTTCCCCCTCCAACGTCTCTTTTTTGCCCAACGTTCGAAAAAAGCAAGACTCCACCGTTCGGTAACTATTCCCGAGCGGGGCTCACCGTGCCCCTCACCGCATGAGCGGCGGTGGTGTTCACCGCACGGGGTGAGCCTCCCCGAGGTGTTCACCGCATGCACTGCCAATGCCCTAATACGAGAAGTAAATCGTGCCAACGAGTATATATAGATGCTGTTTTGGTTTGTTGTAAATTGATCTAGATAGGTTTTACTACTTACTCTTGATCTTAGTTTTAGATCTCATAAAAAAAAGTTAAGGTTGATTTTTGTTTTGCTTATAGATATTTTAATTAGATCGTAATTATGCTTCTTAAGAACTTAAGTTCAAAGATTTCAAGCTAACGGGGACCATATATGTTTTTAATGCAGTTGTAGCCTAAAGCTAATAGCTATGGTTTCTGACTTTCTGTTAGGCTAAAAATCTTTAATGTGAGTATCAAAGTTAAAATGAACATACTATACGCTTTGATCTTGGTTCCCAAGTTTTTTGATCGATCTAGTTTGATTTTCGGTTTTTGGTCTAGACCAAGAATCGGGCAATCTTATCTTGGTTTATGCTTCATTTGAGTTTTAGAAAAATGGTTGTACTTGTCGAATTTTGAGCAACGAAGTTCATCTTTTACAAGCATAACATGTTACTATCGTTTTTACAAATATGGTAGTTAGAAATAAGTGGTCCGTCAACTAACAAGTTTGTTTTTATGTAGTTGCGTGTACTTCTCGATTATTTTTTGGTCAAGATCAAGTTTTTTCTTTTGATCGTCGGTAGGGGTCGGTCGCGAGGTAGCAAGTAGTACGCCCTGCCATTGTAATGAGTGTTTATAGTTGCGATTGCAAAAAGAATATGATACTACAATGAATCAAAATAACAAACAAACAAAGTTATTAGTACAGTTCATCACTTCAACCTTATGAAAATATGCCTTCCTTGAAGTTGAAGCATTTTGTAACTTTTTTAAAAGCTACTATGAAATTGGGATTTGTTCGTTTATTCCTCAAGAGTAGATTCAAGTTAAAGTTTTAATGTAACATTTCATGGTTAACTAAATGCAAAGTAAAATAGATCATTTCATCATATACATCTTTTTTATGGAAACACAGTTATAGCGAGTGGCGGAGCTAGAAAAAAAAAATTTGGGAGGGCCGAAACAATTTTTGTTACGGAAGAACATTAAATGGGAGGGCCAAAACAATTTTTTTTCCCGAATAACACATGAAATCGCGAAAACATATACTAACGGGCTTAGACCTAGGGGGCCGGGACCCTTCCCGGTCCCTAAATAGCTCCGCCCCTGGTTATAGCTTTTATTTAGTTATCAATTTAATACAATTTTTGCTAAACATAACAGTAAGATAGTCATTTTCTTTCATCCTCATGGCATGCTAGCTAGTATGTTAAAAGTATTTAATAGCATTAAAACTCTTAGACAATTGATTCGATTTTATTTTTGACTCATTTTAGCAAACAACTATTTCTGGAAAACTACTATTTTTTAGAACGGTACAAAATATTTGATAAAAAGGTCTTTTAGGGGATGGAATTTAAAGGGACACGCTATCGTTACTTTTCTTAGTTAAAATAATTACGATTGAGACATTTTAATACACGTCATTCTCAAAATATAAATGAAAGTAACATAGTAACATACAGCTCTTACTAAAAAGAAGAAAAATAAACTAAAAGATTTTAAAGAATTATTCTGATATTAAACATGGTTGTAAGTCTGATTTCGAGTTTTGCATATGCCTATCACGTTAGTGGGGGAACATACAAGAATGATTTCATTAATTTAAAAAAAAAAAAAAAAAAAAAAAAAAAAGAAAAATATGAGAACCAGAGAAACTTAAGACCATCCGTAATGGATGGTCTTTGAAGAAGGTCGCCCCACATTTAAGACGCGTTCTCCCATTACACCCTCAACACAAGATGCGTCCAACCATGTTTTTTCGCAAGGACTTGGTCTTATACTCTCCATAGAGTCGTGTGAGCATGCTTGTGTGTGGGGTGTTTTTATTAAATGATTTTTCTAAAATATGTTTGTGTTTAAATGGGATATGTTTTTGTGGTGATCACGGTCACCTTATACTAAGTTGGTTATAAAAATATTGTAGTAAGTTGACACCGATGTGCTAGTAGTGACCGCTGTCATGTATGCTCATCATTAAGCCAAATTTAATACTTTGTGTCTTAAAGTAACATTTTTAAGTTAACCCATTAAAAACTTTCTAAAAATGTAGATGTGTCATCTTATAGGTTGACAATTATATTTTTATAATTGTGTGTCATATTCAAATAATAGTCATAGATTTCAGATATCATGATTTTATGAGTAGAAGATTTTACAGAAGAATGTAGTATTGCTCATAATTTTAATGATCGATGAACAATCTTTTAATTAACACTAGCGAACTTTATGATAGTGGTTGCAAACTTATAATGCCACCATTGTTGTTATTGAGCTTCAAGTACCACATAGAACTATAAACGATGCCATTTTTGTCCTTAACAATTGCATCTTTGTTGATTAATTGTATTAATCATACAAACTAATTGCTGAACCAAAAGGAATTAGTATAAGTTTCATAAGAATTGGTTTTATAAATGTCGATTTGTGTTAAGAGAATTGTTTAACGTGACTAAATTTGTATATAACTTATGTCTTAAATTACATGTAAATCATCTATATCACAAACTAATCAACTAATGGTATGCAAGTTTAGTCATAATTAGTTTAGGCATACATTTTGTTATGTGTTAACCATTTCTGTAGTGTTAAATAACTCACTTAATACGTGACGACAAATTTCCTAAAGTTGTATATCTTTGTTTGTAATCGAATAACATAATTTCATGCATAATTGAAGGACATAAGTATTTGTAACTTGAAGCTCACTCATAAATGGTCATATATTTTCAAAGTTGAAAGGAATATTCTTTCAGACAAAAGTACTTTTTAATTTTTAATAAACCTATTTACATAACTTTAATAGACTTTTAAGTGGTTTGTAACTAAAGTTTTCTTAACCGAAGCTCTCAAACCCTTCGGTTTTATTCTAAACAAACTTGAAAAGAATATCAATAAAAGTTAATTTGTATGAGAAATTTTTAAACATGTCAAATATTTTTCATGCCACTCACTATAATTGATCAAACAATTGACATCTTCACTATTTTACAAGGCTAACTTTGGGCCACAACGAGCACAAGTCGCACAACCAGTAAGCCGCACTCGTGTCAAGTATTTGTATCAACACGATCACACAATAATTTATGGCCTCATGGTTACCACTACCAACAAAACACCAAAAGGTCATATACTCATATATCCGAAAATGTTTTACTAGTTAGAACACATATATTACAGCAATGAAACTCGTAGCTCCAAAAGATCAAAAACCATGATTACCCAAAAAAATAAAATGATGAGACCTTCAAAACAGTGCAAACTACAACCACGATGATGGAAGCCATTAGGACGATGGGTTATTAAGTACATAACAGAATCATAGCAACAAAAGAAGATCGTACACAAATCACAATCAATGCTACCATTTTATTAATTTTTACTCAATGGCAAGATACATGAAAATAGGAGTGTGTACTAGGTTTACAGTATGATTTAGTTTCCATATCCGACAGAAGCACGACTAAGGTTCATGGAATCTTTTCTCTTCCGTGAGGCGAAACTAAGCCACCCCGATTCAGTGATCCAGCTTGAAGACACGAAAAACATGAGAATAACCGGAGTTAAGAGGACCAACATTTGGAAACTGATTCCTATATTATCCGACCAAGACTTCAAGTTTGAGTATTGTGATAGAGACAGTAAGAACAAAACAATGCCAAAAAGCCCAACCAAAGGAAGAGGTGGCAATGTGACTGATGGCACTCTTGGCTCGTGTTTTGACTCCAGATCTCCACGATTCACATCAAATCGATCCATCTCTTTTTGTCCCAATGTCTCTCGCTATACACGTATAAATATGTATGTACAGGGGGGAGGTTGCTTTGTACATATGTTGGTTTATGGCATATATTCTTGGAGTATGGGTTATGAATATATCCACTTTACATTTTGGATTAATTCTCACTCAAGCACTTGATCCTAATTAAGGTTAACTAAATGATTAAAAAAAAACACAATAAGCAGCGTATTCCTATGAAGCGAAGTTTTATTTGCTTAGCAGGACAAGCAACTTCAAACAGCTTATGTAAAACCACTTATTTCAGTAACAATAACTACACATGATAAGAATAAGATGTGTGAAACTCGATAATTAACAAAAGATAATGATATTATAAACATATAAATGATAGATAGATCTAAGTTCTAATGATATTAATGAAATGAAAGTCGATAATGAACAAATCGAATGCACTGTACGTAAACATCTTAATGCAAGATGGGTAGTTACAATAATTTTAAATGGTGAAACAACAACCGGAGTCAACATGGCCGGAGTACTCCGTTGGTACTTCAAGTCTTGTCCAAATAAGGTCTTTAAGATCCAATATATATGCGTTATGGGGATGGTCGTAGTTTAGTTCACCAGTCAACAGCAGATGTCCAGGGAATGGTGTTATGTATGATTTGTTTGCTACATCCGCAGGCAGTCTTGCAACAAGTTTCCACTTGCCGTCTTCTAATACAACGAGGTCACTATCAGAAAGTGTATACAATTTCTGATCAGTACCTTTGACACAATATTTTGATAATTTAATGATCTTGTCATCATGATCGCCGCTATCCAGCATTAGCCACTGCCTTGAAGAAGTATCAAAAATTTCGAGGCTTTGGTGGTGTTGCTGTTGTCCCTGCAGATATATTGCATATACAATGATGACGTGGAACTTGCCAAGGTGGAAAAGACCTTTGCAGTAGCCTCGCTCGTGCGCCATGTCTGTGTTGGAAAATTTAGTGCACTTGAGGGATGAGTTTACACCTGGTAATGGGTTTGGAGGTACGGAGTGTACACCCATTTGGTCCATGAACACCCTGACTCAATTGTGGTTATACTAGTGAGATTCTGCTGAATCTGCTGCTAGTAGACTCTGCTGCTAGTAGACTCTGCTGCTAGACTCTGCTGCTAGACTCTGCTGCTGGTGTTAACATTACCACTGCTAGTATAAGCTTGTTATCTGCTGATGGCTTGTTCCTGCGGATAAGCTTATTCCTGCTGATGGTTTATTGTTTCCACTGATAACCACTGATTCCTACTATTATGGAAAGTATTATGATATATTTAATGGGCCGTTAAATATACATAATTCCATGGGCTAGGGTTTGAGTATTCTCTATTATAAATAGAGATCATAACATTCTGCATGAAGGACGATCAACACAAACCCTAAACACTTGAATACGCTTCTGTTCTTGATTTGTGCCTAAAACAAGAACATCACTTGGTCTTATCCCATAGAGATATTCGTGTAACCCAGGCATAGGGTCGAATAGTTTCTATTGGAAAGTGATACCACGATTTCAAGTGAATATCCGGTACTCATTGATTATCTTAACCCTAATCTGGGAACACAGTAACACCTAATAACCAACAATCAATAGAAACTATTAGTGATAATCAATGGCTGCTGTCATGAGACATATGGCTGCTAACTTTTCCAAGCTGGAAAAGTTTGAAGGTGTTGATTTCAGAAGATGGCAGAAGAAGATGCAGTTCCTGCTGACAAGCATGAATGTAGTGTCTGTTCTTACTTCTAATATTCCTGAAGATCATTGGGATGATGCTACCATGGAACAGATGAGAGCAAGAAGCAAGTGGGAGAATGATGACTATGTCTGCAGAGGTTTAATCCTCAATGGTATGTCGGATTCACTCTTTGATATTTATCAGAATGTTGAATCTTCCAGAGAACTATGGGATTCCTTGGAAGCCAAGTATATGGCTGAGGATGCATCAAGTAAGAAGTTTCTTGTAAGTAATTTTAACAATTACAAAATGGTTGATTCTAGACCTGTTATGGAACAATACAATGAACTTCTTAGTATACTTGGTCGATTCACACAACACAAGATGAACATGGATGAGGCTATTTCAGTCTCTTGTATCATCGATAAACTACCTCCTTCTTGGAAAGATTTCAAGCATATGCTTAAGCATAAGAAGGAGGAGTTAACTCTTGTTGAGTTGGGCAGTCATCAAAATGGAATTTTCAATGGACGTTGGAATATTCAAAACAGTGATTTACTTATTTTTGTGATAGAAATAAATGATTATTTACAAGGTGCGGTAACATTTCACCCATGCCAAACCTTCGTGACATATTTGAGTTTGAGCCAAAGCCAAAGTGACTACACCCTCCCCAGCGCCAAAACATAGGTGAAGGATTTGGTTTGCATCAATGAAGGTATCTTTTGTTTTTTTTTATTAATTTGTTTTGTGTTTTATTTGGGTATGGTGAGACCAGAAAGTGAGTTTTTGGCTTGAGTGACTAGTGAGGGTATTTTGATGTGTGAATGATAAGAGAAGTGAAATTAAAAAAATGGTGAGATGGCTATTTGGCTTGAGCCGCCATGTGCTCTTAGTGTAGAGAACAAATAATGATGCATATTATTGGGTTTGTAATTTTTTAACGAAAAATAAAAAAAGGTGGTACAGAAGATGTATATTGGACATAACGTTCATATACTTTATTACGAGCTGATAAATGAATGCACATACGTAAGTGATGGGTAGCAATGCTTCATTACAATTCATGATCTGAATTCATTAAAAAATTTGTATTAGAGTTTCGTGAGTCCATCAATGCTATACAAGTTCCATATGGAATCGAGATTTGTAGATCTTTAACTGTGTTGGTTTGAGATTAGGCATAATTATAGTGTAGATATTTAATTCATGTGGAGTTTGGCGCTACATTAAATATAGCAAAAACCACTTGATCAAACATATACAAACAAGGTTAGTTAAACTGATTTTCAGGGAGCACAAACAAAGTTAGATGTTCATGTAACACTTAACGAACCTGTGGAATGATTCTATATAGATATTACAAAAAATAAAATAAAAAGTGGCTACAAACATGATTCAACTAATGTACAACAACTATACTCAATTTCACCGGATCAGTATAATAAGGTAAAATGTAGACACTCACACTTTACCCGAAAGTAATGACTGCTTTTCGAAAATGTCGAAGTAGCCAACTACTGTGATGCATAAATATAACTCAACTATGTTGAGTATCAACTTAGTTCTTGATACTTGATATAATGTTTTTTTGTTTTCCAATATGTTTCGCCTTTACCAACAAAAAAAAAAAAAAAAAAAAAAAAAAAAAAAAAAAAAAAAAAAATTCAATTTAGTTCTTGAAAGTCCTTCACTTTTAATTTATTTATCATACTAGAGGTATGTAATTTTGAAAAAGACGTGTTATAAAATGTCTCATTCGACATTATTTCACGTAAGAAAAATAAAGATAAGCCACGTACCAAAAAGATAAGTGTACAAGTTTCATCCAAACCATAATTTATTTCTTTTCTTTACACAAATTGAAAATGATAGCAGCAATGATTACTTTTCCCACCATAACTTTACAAAGTCGACCAGGGTTAAAATAGTCTTTTAGTAACACATAAAGACTTGGTACAAGTAACACACTAACACCTGTACATCCAAAAAAACTTTAAACACTACTGCCAATCACATAATAGACTCCCACAAAATAAGTAGAACCAAAACTTATTAAACAAAGAAACTATAAAATTCTAAATTTTAGGAAGTTGTGCTTGAAATTGCATTTCTAAAACAAACTATACTCACACAACAGGAGTTAATGTGTTTATGGTGTCATGTTGATATGACAAGGTTGTAAAACTTATGCAACCCAAAGTATGTATACGTGGGTATCAGCGAGTCTCTGTTTAAAATTATCACCGTGAGTGAATAGAAGTTTGATGTTATTTTCAGTGTTATAGAGATATCGATATATCGCAACACCTTTTAGCAACGTCAACCTCAACATTACAATACCGCATTATCTAATACTCTTTCCGTCTCAAAATTATAGTCTTTCATTTCTCTTTTCGGATCCAAAATAATAGTCTTCTTGTTGTCTCAACCAATCAAAAGAGAGTTTAGTGGGTGAGGCTGATATTTGATTGGTTGAAGAGCATAATGATTTCATTTTTTTTAAACTATGTGCTATTTATCTAATTTTAAGAGGAAGGGAATAAATAATTGAAGGGTATTTTGGTCTTTTGTCACTTGAAGAGTAAGTAAGAAGCTGTACCCTATGCAACAACACTAGTACAAAGTCATAAAGCTTCATAACACATGCACCAATCACACTAGACCCCCACAAAACCAAAACCATAAAAGTATAAGACAACACATTTTCATTCACAAACACACTCAAGATTAATAAAATGACATACTACTACACAAGAAACACAAACTCTTCACTTTTTGAATCATTCTCACTAAACCCACTCCCATATCCAGTTCTCTTTATCTTATCACTAATCTTTATTTTCCTTGGTTTCCAATGGTACTTATCATATGAAGAAGCTATTGAAGAAGCTGAAGAAAGCTTCAACTGGCTACTTTTAGTCACACCATTGGTACTACTTTTTGCAGTTAAATGGTTGTCAAGTATAGAGTGTCCTGAAAGGTTTTCCGGGTTCGGGTTATCGCCTTGGGAAAGGCGTCGTTGGGCGTACCAAATGCCCGAGGAAGGAAGCTCGCCTTGGGGTGTCGCTGCTTTGATCATTTTGGTTTTGGTCTTGTTGCAGTTTCATACAACTATTTTTGACATGTTCTAATTGTATAAATAAATGTTTTGTTTTTATAACGTGTGGTTGTGGTTGCTTGCTAGACTGTTTTATAGACTTTTGTCAAATCCACGTCAAAAGTTTCCTCGCCCGTTCTAGTTACTCTTGTAGTGATTTAATATCACTGTTGCTAGTTATCAATGTTTAATTTGTAAAATAAATAGCATGTTTTATTGTGTTTTTTTTTTTTATAGTAGATAACATTTTTGAATGTGTTTGAGATTGTTTATGTAAATTGGTTATTATTTGATATGATTACTTTGATAGGCAAAATATGTGTTTTAAATGATCAAGTTGAAAGATGTTTATCTAAGAAACATATACAAAAATTAATAAAGGGTACGTGCCAATGTGTTTTTGGTGGTGAGTGAATGTTGATTGAAGTGGGGCTTGGTTTGTTTCTTTGTGTACGTAAGGTTGAATGGGTAATAGTACTAGGACAAATCAGAAATCGATCTTGCCGAAGAAGTAAATCGCGTAACACTAGAAGTAAATAGCGCCAACAAGTATATATTAATGCTGGTCTGGTTTGTTGTAAATTGATCTAGATAGGTTTTACTACTTACTCTTGATCTTAGTTTTAGATCTCATAAAAAAAGTTAAGGTTGATTTTGGTTTTGCTTATAGATATTTTAATTAGATCGTAATTATGCTTCTTAAGAACTTAAGTTCAAAGATTTCAAGCTAACGGTTACTATCGTTTTGATTTTGGTTGTACTTGTCGAATTTTGAGCAACGAAGTTCATCTTTTACAAGCATAACATGTTACTATCGTTTTTACAAATATTGTAGTTAGAAATAAGTGGTCCGTCAACTAACAAGTTTGTTTTTATGTAGTTGCGTGTACTTCTCGATTATTTTTGGTCAAGATCAAGTTTTTTCTTTTGATCGTCGGTAGGGGTCATTAGTCTTTTAATTAGTGTAGGGGTCGCGAGGTAGCAAGTAGTACGCCCTGCCATTGTAATGAGTGTTTATAGTTGCGATTGCAAAAAGAATATGATACTACAATGAATCAAAGATCAAAGAAACAAAGTTATTAGTACAGTTCATCACTTCAACCTTATGAAAATATGCCTTCCTTGAAGTTGAAGCATTTTGTAACTTTATTTGTTCGTTTATTCCTCAAGAGTAGATTCAAGTTAAAGTTTTAATGTAACATTTCATGGTTAACTAAATGCAAAGTAAAATAGATCATTTCATCATATACATCTTTTTATGGAAACAAAGTTATAGCTTTTATTTAGTTATCAATTTAATACAATTTTTGCTAAACATAACACTTAAGTCATTTTCTTTCATCCTCATGGCATGCTAGTATGTTAAAAGTATTTAGTAGCATTAAAACTCTTAGACAATTGATTCGATTTTATTTTTGACTCATTTTAGCAAACAACTATTTCTGGAAAACTACTATTTTTTAGAACGGTACAAAACATTTGATAAAAAGGTCTTTTAGTGGATGGAATTTAAAGGGACACGCTATCGTTACTTTTCTTAGTTAAAATAATTACGATTGAGACATTTTAATACACGTCATTCTCAAAATATAAATGAAAGTAACATAGTAACATACAGCTCTTACTAAAAAGAAGAAAAATAAACTAAAAGATTTTAAAGAATTATTCTGATATTAAACATGGTTGTAAGTCTGATTTCGAGTTTTGCATATGCCTATCACGTTAGTGGGGGAAATACAAGAATGATTACATACATAATAAAAAAAAATAAAATAAATAAATAAATAAAATATGAGAACCAGAGAAACTTAAGACCATCCGTAATTGATGGTCTTTGAAGAAGGTCGCGTCCAACCATGTTTTTTCACAAGGACTTGGTCTTATACTCCATAGAGTCGTGTGAGTATGCTTGTGTGTGGGGTGTTTTTATTAAATGATTTTTCTGAAATATATTTGTGTTTAAATGAGATATTTTTTTGTGGTGATCACGGTCACCTTATTATACTATAATACTAAGTTGGTTATAAAAATGTTGTAGTAAGTTGACACTGATGTGTTAGTAGTGACCGTTGTCATGTACGCTCATCATTAAGCCAAACTTAATACTTTATGTCTTAAAGTAACATTTTTAAGTTAACCCATTAAAAACTTTCTAAAAATGTAGATGTGTCATCTTATTGGTTGACAATTATATTTTTATAATTGTGTGTCATATTCGAATAATAGTCATAGATTTCAGATATCATGATTTTTTTTTATGAGTAGAAGATTTTACAGAAGAATGTAGTATTGCTCTTAATTTTAATGATCGATAAACAATCTTTTAACTAACACTAGCGAACTTTATGATAGTGGCTGCAAACTTATAATGCCACCATTGTTGTTATTGAGCTTCAAGTACCACATAGAACTATAAACGACGCCAAACATCATAAACTTTAATTTTTGTCCTTAACAATTGCATCTTTGTTGATTAATTGTATTAATCATACAAACTAATTGCTGAACCAAAAGGAATTAGTATAAGTTTCATAAGAATTGGTTTTATAAATGTCGATTTGTGTTAAGAGAATTGTTTAACGTGACTAAATTTGTATATAACTTATGTCTTAAATTACATGTAAATCATCTATATCACAAACTAATCAACTAATGGTATGCAAGTTTAGTCATAATTAGTTTAGGCATACATTTCGTTATGTGTTAACCCATTTCTCTAGTGTTAAATAACTCACTTAATACGTGACGACAAATTTCCTAAAGTTGTATATCTTTGTTTGTAATCGAATAACATAATTTCATGCATAATTGAAGGGCATAATTAAGTATTTGTATCTTGAAGCTCACTCATAAATGGTCATATATTTTCAAAGTTGAAAGGAATATTCTTTCAAACAAAAGTACTTTTTAATTTTTAATAAACCTATTTGCATAACTTTAATAGACTTTTAAGTGGTTTGTAACTAAAGTTTTCTTAACCGAAGCTCTCAAACCCTTCGGTTTTATTCTAAACAAATTTGAAAAGAATATCAATAATTTGTATGAGAAATTTTTAAACATGTCAAATATTTTTCATGGCACTCAGTATAATTGATCAAACAATTGACATCTTCACTATTTTACAAGGCTAACTTTGGGCCACAACGAGCACGTACACTACAACACAAGTGGGCTAATGCTACGGTAGGAATCAGTTGCAAATCCGTTGCAAATGGCCATTTGCAAAGGATTTGCAACGGATACCTACCGTAGCGTTAATGCTCCATGAAAATTTTAATTGCAACGGATTTCTAATGGGGGTAAAAGTATTCCAACGGTTTTCCAACCAATAAAAGTCCGTTCTAAATTAGCAACCGTTTTTGCAACGGATCATATTCCAACAGTTTTTCTACGGTTTTGTTACGGTACATATTGCAAGAAAATTGCAACGGATAAAATGGGTACGAGATTGCAACGGAATAAATTTGCTACGAAATTGCAACGGTATAACTTTGCAATTGATTTGCAATGGCATAAAGTAGCAATGGATTTTGCAACGGTATGCAATTGTAACGGATATGAAACGGTGTAAAATTGTGACGAGTTTTCAACGGAGTGTCAACGAAATGATTCCGTTACAAAAATATGCATTTTTATATATAAAAATGCATTTAACTAATTTTTCCATAATATACAAATAATCTAAAACCAAATAATTCCAAACGCACAATTGAAACCTAAATTAATAATTAGACGAACATTCAAATATCATATTACATAATGTATCAAGTCCTACCAAACTACTACTTCTAAACAACAAGTGAATTACACGAAGTGTAACAAAGCAAATTCTACCGGATGCACCATTTCTTAACAAAATGTGTATAATTCACAAAGTTTTACCCAATCCACCGTACTACTTCAAAACAAAATGTGTATGAAACACGAAGTGTAATTTGTTTTAGAAGTCTTCCGTTGGTATTCCGTTGCAAATATTGAAAATTTGCAACTGAATTGCAACGGAAAACAAATGATAATTTCTTTTAGATTTAAATTTTGTCTTCGGTTGCTATTCGGTTGCAAATTATGAAAAATTGCATCGGAATTGCAACGGAAAATAAATTAGAATTTCTTTTAGATTTATTTTTGTCTTTCGTTGCTTTTCCGTTGGAAAATTAAATAATTTGCAACGCATTTGCAACGGAAAAAACAAAAATAAAAGTAAAAGAAAAATGTTTTTATTTTGCAACGGATTTGCAACCATTTTGATTGTCGATGCTATTCGGTTGGTAATTCGTTGCATTACGGTTGCAAATTTGCAACGGAAATCTACCGTTGTAATTTTTCGTTGCATTAGCCTGGTTTTGTAGTAGTGGTACAAGTCGCACAACCAGTAAGCCGCACTCGTGCCAAGTATTTGTATCGACACGATCACACAATAATTTATGGCCTCATGGTTACCACTACTAACAAAACACCAAAAGGTCATATATCCGAACCTTATTAGCACAAAAGATCAGAAACCATGATACCCAAAAAAATAAAATGATGAGACCTTCAAAACAGTGCAAACTACAACCACGATGATGGAAGCCATTAGGACGAATGGACGATGGGTTATTAAGTACAGAATATAATCTCATATAGCAACAAAAAAAGATCACAAACAATGCTACCATTTTATTAATTTTTACTCAATGGCAAGATACATGAAAATAGGAGTGTGTACTAGGTTTACAGTATGATTTAGTTTCCATATCCGACAGAAGCACGACTAAGGTTCATGGAATCTTTTCTCTTCCGTGAGGCGAAACTAAGCCACCCCGATTCAGTGATCCAGCTTGAAGAAACGAAAAACATGAGAATAACCGGAGTTAAGAGGACCAACATTTGGAAACTGATTCCTATATTATCCGACCAAGACTTCAAGTTTGAGTATTGTGATAGAGACAGTAAGAACAAAACAATGCCAAAAAGCCCAACCAAAGGAAGAGGTGGCAATGTGACTGATGGCACTCTTGGCTCGTGTTTTGACTCCAGATCTCCACGATTCACATCAAATCGATCCATCTCTTTTTGTCCCAATGTCTCTCGCTATACACGAATAAATATGTATGTACAGGGGGGAGGTTGCTTTGTACATATGTTGGTTTATGGCATATATTCTTGGAGTATGGGTTATGAATATATCCACTTTACATTTTGGATTAATTCTCACTCAAGCACTTGATCCTAATTAAGGTTAACTAAATGATTAAAAAAAACACAATAAGCAGCGTATTCCTATGAAGCGAAGTTTTATAAAGTAGGAGGTTGGAAACTTAATCAAGGTAGATGTAGCGGCCGTGTAGGCTAGGACCGATGATGTGAATGCTCGTTTTACAAGCAACATACTTTCTTAGGAGTGTTTACGCTTATTAAACTTTCTTATTTGCTTAGCAGGACAAGCAACTTCAAACAGCTTATGTAAAACCACTTATTTCAGTAACAATAACTACACATGATAAGAATAAGATGTGTGAAACTCGATAATTAACAAAAGATAATGGTATTATAAACATATAAATGATAGATAGATCTAAGTTCTAATGATGTTAATGAAATGAAAGTCGATAATGAACAAATCGAATGCACTGTACGTAAACATCTTAATGCAAGATGGGTAGTTACAATAATTTTAAATGGTGAAACAACAACCGGAGTCAACATGGCCGGAGTACTCCGTTGGTACTTCAAGTCTTGTCCAAATAAGGTCTTTAAGATCCAATATATATGCGTTATGGGGATGGTCGTAGTTTAGTTCACCAGTCAACAGCAGATGTCCAGGGAATGGTGTTATGTATGATTTGTTTGCTACATCCGCAGGCAGTCTTGCAACAAGTTTCCACTTGCCGTCTTCTAATACAACGAGGTCACTATCAGAAAGTGTATACAATTTCTGATCAGTACCTTTGACACAATATTTTGATAATTTAATGATCTTGTCATCATGATCGCCGCTATCCAGCATTAGCCACTGCCTTAAAGAAGTATCAAAAATTTCGAGGCTTTGATGGTGTTGCTGTTGTCCCTGCAGATATATTGCATATACAATGATGATCACGTGGAACTTGCCAAGGTGGAAAAGACCTTTGCAGTAGCCTCGCTCGTGCGCCATGTCTGGTAGTTGAGTCCAAGTGTCTGCTGACACATGATATGCCCATGCTGACTTATGGGGATTTACTTTTGCATCATATCCACCCGCAACATATATTATGTCATCACCATCAGAAGCACAACCGAAAAACCATCTTTGTCCACCAGGCATGTTGGCACCACGACGCCACTTGTACGATAGAAAATCAAAAACAAAAACCGAATCAACATATTCCTGATTGTCGCAGACTCTACCACCCATAACAACCAGATTCGACCCGGAAGCAATCATCTCACATTTTTCCGGGAATCCAGCTTTAAACTCTGGCATAAGTGGCAACTTCCACCAGCAACCGGTTTCAGGATCAAGAGCAACAAGACGGTACGGGGGCAGGGTATCAAATTTGTAGCTATAGCTGCCTCTGAATTCTTTCACCCTACTCTGAGAGAGAATGACGAGAGATTGAGCTTTGTTTGCAGACTTCCGAGCTCGATAAAACTCTGGCTGCTCCATCTCAGCTTTCCAATTTTTACAAACTGATTTCAATCTAGGAATTTCACTGAACGGGACTCGAAGTAAGCACTCGACACCGAGATCATGTGTAAGACCTGGGGTTAAATCCATAATAAGGATTGCATGTATTTTATGATTACATATTGCATATATTTATAATAACAACCATATCAAACCCTAAACCTAATGGACTCAAACCACAATTAGGTTTGGGCCAACTAACATAGTCATCTAACACATTATCCCATTCGAGTGCAACCTTTTAATTGACTAAAAGACCACCGACCCTTATAAAAAAGAAAACTCTAAGCAAATACTTTTTATTTGTTTACATTCATCAAAATTACTTTTCCATGTCCCATAGTGGATACAATCATATAAGTTATAGTATTATATTGTATATATAAAATATTTGTGTACTACATGATCACATATATAGATGACAGTAGCCCCATTTGTAGTAAATGTTCAAAAAGATAATAGACGAAGACTTGACTTGGTTGGATATCAGAAATTGCATTTTTTTCAGTTTAACTTAATTTGTTTCCATTGACACATAACCGCGACTATGATTCATGTTGCAGTTCCTTTTCCGCAAGCAAAATCAGCACGCATCAATCATCATAATCCAACTCAAAGGCACAGGAAATATGACCAGACAATTGTAAACTGATCACCAACATTGCCCAACAAAGACTTCAAGTTTGAGTATCGTTTGTGAGAATTGAAGGATCACAAGAACACAACAATTAGCAACCACAACCAAGGAGATGGATAGTACGTCAGCCATTGACACACGATCATGCTTTGACTCCACGAGTACATGGTTCGGACCTAATCCGTCCATCTGTTTCTATCAGTACTAAATGTAGCTCATGACCGATGTAATGTACAATCTGTGATGTGTGGTCTACAAATCACTGTAGCAAGATTGCACAATAAAGTAGAGGGTAATTATAGCATAAAAGTACCTACTTCAAAGTTGTTTCTTTCTAAACAGAAACACAACCATAGAAGGTTTTCATAATGTCAAAACTTATGATCCAGCAACCAAGGTAACGAAATTGCCTTTGCATAAAGTTTCCATCAACTTTATTGCATATTTTGTGTTCTTTGTCTTTCTTCGGTCTTGTTGACTTGGAGTAATAATACCATTTACATATCCTGTGTAACAAAAAATTATTTAGCAAAAAATAATAAGATAATAATTTTTTTAAAACCCCAGTGTATATATATTGGTCCAAATTTGTACTGGTCCCAAGTTGGGACGGACAAATTATTAATTTTATCGAGTTTATTAATTTACCGAGTATTAATTTATAGAGGTTTTACTGTATTTTGTTTACTTTTATCCCATTGGTTTAACATACCAAAATATTAGACATAAACTGTAGATATGATCTTAGTCCCTGAGAAATATAAAAAGATGGAATGCCCAAAAAAAAAGTTACAGTTTTGACGGGTTTCAAGTTTGTGCATTGTGCGTATTTGCAACGAAAGTTCATCTTTCTTCGCATCAACATTTTATTTTTGTGTACTGAAACTTCTGACTTCCAATATGCTTTTTTTGTGGTGCATCATATTTTCTATCTATATTTGCTCGCATGTCAATCATTCATGAATGAGACCCGATGGCTAATGTCTTTGTTACCCGGTATAAATATAAACCAAACATACTCGCCACATAGGTGACAATCAATTAATATATGAGAACTTCCAAGCGGATGCAAACTTATATCACGATGGTTGAAGCCATTAAGATCGATAGTCATGTACGCAAGAACAATCAACCATTCATACTTAAATCACAAACACTGCTACGGTTTTATTATTATATCCGGTGAAATTTGTGGTAACTGGATCAAAGATAATGACGACAGTCACCACCATTTGTACTAGATATTCAAATAAAATGTAGGTAGAGATTTGGATCACAGTCTGACTTTATTGGTTATATGAAGGCGCATTTGGTTTGCAGTTTGAATTAGTCTCCATATATCCGACACAAACACAACTAAAATTCATTTTGTCCTTCCCATTTCGACAAGTCTAAACTGCCATGCATCGATAATACAACTCGAAGAAACAGGAAATATGAGAATCGTTAGCCTTGTTAGAAGACAAGAACACAACAATAGCACAAACTGCAACCAAAGGAAGAGGTGAGACAAGCCACAGATTCCCGGCCCTATCTCGACTCCACAAGTACAAGCTTACATGGTTCAGGTCTAATCGGTCCATCTCTGTCTATCCATCTCTCTTACTGTGTCTCTCTCCATCCCACTCTATATATAAACTCATACATGCATATGTATTACTAGTCTTATATATAAAAAAGTGAGATCGCCTTGTCGAATAGGTTTGTTTTGAGTGAATTCTGACTATGACTACCATAGTTTTGCATCAAGAGTAGTCGATCCCCATTAAAGGAAACCAATTGCTCTACAAAACGATTGGCGGTGTATTTAAGGTGGATGTACTTAATCAGTGTACATTTAGGTCAAGACTGATTCAAGATAATTGCACAATGAAGTATAAGGTGACAGTAACATAAAAGCACCTACATAAAGAAATTATATCTCAAAATTGTTTCTTTTAGAAGAGATGCAACCATAGAAGATTTCTATCAAGTCCGTTTACAGGCGTCAAACTTTAAATCCAGTGACGAAAGTAAACGAAATTGCCTTTGCACAAACATTACGTCAACTTTATTGCATATTTTGTGTTCTTGTTTTTCTTCGGTCTTGTGGACTTGGGGTAATAATACCTATTACAAATCCTGTGTAAAAGATAATAATGCACATTGGGCATATTGAAGTGTTATTTATCCGTTTATAAAGCAGATTGAAATGAGATCCGCTAAATTGATGAGGCTCACATGCCAATTGGGATCAGAATCTGAACTAAGACGATACTCTAAGGTACTTACTTGCCCCCAATCCAAAAACCATACAAGACTCGATGATCAAGCAGCAACTTTCTTAGCCGTCACGGAGTTGATGATGGTTGCAAAATCAGAACCCTGTAAAAAGCATGACAACAATCATTCAAGTGTCTCTTCCTACTCTATCTGGGTGTTTTCATTTAATCTTTCTTATTACGGACTACGGAGCTGATTTTACATTAGAATTTTCATATAAGAGGGTGTTTAGGATTGCTTATTTTTTCTGCTTATGATTTTGCTTAAAATTATTATTGAGCAGCTTATGCTTTTGCTTACAATTATTTTTTCCACTTATGCTTATGCTTATAATTATTATTTTTACGAGTATGATCACATATTAGAAGCATAAGCAGAAAAAATAAGCAATCCCAAACATCCTCTAAAGTGTCTCTGCTTAGAAAGGGTAGAGAAGCAGAAAAAATAAATAAATAAACAATCCCAAACACCCCGTAATTAACGATTATTAACTGTAAACAATTAGGCCCACAATATAACCAAAGAAGGCGTGATAACGCCAATACCTTTAGAGAAGCACCACCAACAAGGAATCCATCAATGTCTTCTTTCTTGGCCAAATCGGTTGAGTTTCCCGCATTTACAGATCCTGAAGAGGTAGTATAATATCAGATCAGCAAAACCAATCACTGGTGTGCGTAACTTTATGATTCCATATAGGAGACTCCCCAAAAATAAAGATTTACAACCTTCATATGTGCTAAAAATTGTCACTCCGTTTTAGTAACCCAACAAAAGATAAAATAACAAACAGAATGGCCAAATATCATATTAATATTGTTTGAGCAATGATGTGCATGGCTTAAATTCAATCACTCACAAGAATTAAAGCACGCTTGTACCATTCAAATCATATTGTCTTTCAAAGAAAGAAACATTTAGGCCACAAGGTAAAAAAAATTATTAATTAATACCTCCATAGATGATACGTGTCTTAGAGGCAACTTCAGCTGATACATTTTTAGCAAGCCAGTCACGAACAGCCACATGTACTTCCTGAGCCTGCTCGGGTGATGCCACTTTACCGGTTCCAATAGCCCATACAGGCTCGTATGCAATTACAATGTTATCCCAGCTTGACACCGCATCTGCACATGAAACAAACATCTTATTCATTGCCATAGTTCAATTCATTTCAGGATTCTAAACACATCGATGCGATTTAAAAACATTATGTTTTTGTGCTTTATTGCTCTTTACGCAAACCATGTTTTATTAAAAGTAAAAGAATAAGATTTGTTATTATTATAACACGCAAACAAAAAGTCTAACTTTACGGTAACGGTCAAATTTGTTTTTTCCTCTTTTTCTTATGTAAAGCAGACATATTGAAAACCAAAAAAAGGTCATATTTCATATTTGGAGTGTAATTATACAACCATAGGTATTAGAGCAGCTAAAAACACTTGGGAGTGAAAGAAACATGCCTGCATAGGCTTTCAATTGCTTGAAACAGACATCAAAAGTTTTGCCTGCTTCTCTTTCTTCCAACAGTTCTCCAATGCAAGCAATTACTCCAAGATTCTGTCCCAAGGCATAAGCAGCCTTCTTACCTATAAACTGATAACATTGGCAGTTCATCAGNTTGCCATAGTTCAATTCATTTCAGGATTCTAAACATATGGATGTGATTCAAATATATGATGTTATTGCGCTTTATTGCTCTTTACGCAAACCATGTTTTATTAAAAGTAAAAAATAATATTTGTTATTATTTTAACAGGCGAACAAAGAGTCTAACTTTACACTACGGTCAAATTTGTCTTTTCCTCTTTTTTTTATGTAAAGTAGACGTATTGAAAACCAAAAAAAAAAATGTCATATCTGGAGTGTAATTATACAACCATAGGGATTAGAGCAGCTAAAAACACTTGGGATTGAAAGAAAACATGCCTGCATAGGCTTTCAATTGCTTGAAACAGACATCAAATGTTTTGCCTGCTTCTCTTTCTTCCAACAGTTCTCCAATGCAAGCAATTACTCCAAGATTCTGTCCCAAGGCATAAGCAGCCTTCTTACCTATAAACTGATAACATTGGCAGTTCATCAGTTACCAAAGCAAGGGGCATCTATGTAGACCTTCAAAGGGCCCATATAGTCCAAGTAAAAGTTACCTCATCATTTTCACCGATAACGTGTCTCCTCTCAGAATGCCCAAGAATCACCCATTTGCATCCAATATCTTTCAATTGCTCAGCACTGCAATTAGTGGTAAACTTATGTTACACACCTACTGGAGAGGTAAACTTATGTCACAAAATTATTTAATGGGCTGCCAAGTAATGGACCAGTTATCCTTGTATCAACAGAAAGAAGCATATAAACAGGTAAATGGGCAGGTTATATCAAGTAATATATTTTGTCAAATGAAGACAAATACCTGATCTCTCCGGTAAAAGCTCCACCCTTTCCAATCCAAGAATTTTGAGCAGCTATCTCAATACGGTCAGTTAGTGAGCTTTTTACTTGATCAATGTAAATGAAAGGGGGTCCCACCACAACATCTGCAAGGACAGAGAGCTCAAACTGAGACCAGAAGTTTCAAAGATCATAAGTAATAATTACATATCCACCAAATGTTTCCAAGAACACAAGAGAGTATAACTTAACAATAGAAGATCTAGAATTAGAACGATCATCTATTTAAAAGGCTTCTTACAGTTCACTGATTTTTAGTTATAGCTTCTTCAAAACTACAGTTTATAAGAAAAAAAAGTCCGTACAGGTGAACTCATTCATCCCTCTGAGTAAAAATCCCTGATAACCAAATGAGGACAACTATAAAACCCTTTGGTTGGTTACAAGCTTGTAATACTATTACTGTCCTTTTGAAGTTAAGAAGATTTGAAAATTATCCATAGTACCCAATAGAAGTCCCACAATGCAGGCACAAAACCATTCGGTGTTAAGCTTCTTTTGGTAAACTTAAAATAATTATGGAAAATATCAAGCTATATTAGTAGTAGGCAGTAATTAACACCATGTTTTGCTATCTATGCTACAGTCATAGGATGTAAGCTTGTCAACAGAAATGGTAATTGTCTAATAAATAAAATGCAGGATAGAGAGGAAGTCATTGCTTATACCTGAGACAATTTTCTTGTGCAAGCTACAATTTTATATACAATTTAATTCTCCTTGATACTATCACTTTGGTAGATGCTTGCAGTTGTACAGATGACGAGATAAGTAATTTATACTAGATTCCAGAACGGCTTAAATGGAAGATCGATAAGTGATTTGCATCAAATGTCACACAGGCCACTTAAAGTGGTTTGCATGAAAACACACTTATGGCTTAACCAATTGTATGTAAAACACGAGATGATAATGTTCCAGTTTAATCAAACAGAGATGAAGATGGAAAAACTAACCAACATCAGGCTCCAAAGTTGCACTGTTCAAGTCTGAGACTAGCTGCTTAATCGAGTCTTTTGTTCCATTCTAGAACAACAAGACAAATCAATAGAGAAAATAACAAATAAGTGAAAAATAAATAGCCATACCAATTACGCAAGTTATGAAGAAAGGGTTAAGGTTTTCATAAATTCTATCAGCTGGAGTAGAAACAAATCAAGCAGAAGATATACATTTACGTAATTACGAGAAGGTTTTAACTTTTAACTATACATTCATTTTAATCTGAATCTTTTTATAATAGGATTAGACTTACAAATTTAGAGTGTCGATATTAAAATTGATATACACAATTGCATATACCGTTATAATTAAAAACAATTTATTTACCTGGCAAACACCAGGGTAGAAATTTATAAAAGGTATTGATAATTGAAAGAGCAAAGATACATGTCACAAATTATGGTTCATTTGGGAGTTGTTTGGGAAAAAAAATGTTTTAGTGGTTGTTCGCGCATATATTCAATGCCCGAATGAGTTTGCTAATGCCAAAAACTTGTGGTGTTTATAATTTCCAATCAGTAGTGTCGGAAAATAGAAAGAACGGTCACTTACACACTTCCAGTTGCCACCAACGAAGAACTGCAAGAAGAGAAAACAACATCAATTATCAGTCACATATACTAAGACAAGTAGACAACAGTGCACAAGACAAAAACAACTTTATAACAGGAGATTTCATGACCCGTCTTTTTACTAGCTTTTGAGCCCATTAGTCAGACAGCATTCCAATCATACACAAGTTTCAAGTAGTAACATCAAGCATTCAGATAAATTTGTTCATAAATCAATGCATTCAGCCAAAATAATCTACATTCTACAGCCTATGCCTACCAAATTAATCTCCAAAAGATCAACAACATAAATTAACAAACTGTACAGATTCATTAAAAAATAGTACATCACTACATTGTCTAGAACCATAACACTTAAAAACATTCTCAAAAGCAAGAACATTCAGCGTTCATTCAAATTAACTTTTCGCCAACAATACAACCTTAATTACTCTAACACTAAGTTCAACTCAACACGTCAATGACATACAACACCTAAGACTACATTACACCTGATTTCAACATTTTCCTCAAAAAAATTAAATCAATAAACAGCTCATGCACGTATTGAGAGAAAATTAAACTAACAAAATCTTATTGAATTTAATATTGTTTCAGCTTAGCTCAATTAATCAAATGCTAATAGTCTTAAACTTTTTATCATCATAAAGTTGACACGTATAAAAAGTCACTAGTTTTTACATTTCATTAGCTCACTCCTAAAATTAGCACAAATTAACAATCACCAAACAACAGATTCATAACCTACAACATTTTTCATTTAATTTAAGTTATTTTATTCATCAGAAGAAATCAAGCCTTTTTTTCAGTTTAAATATAGTTTATAAAAATAAATAAAAAATAAAAAGTTAATTTGTTACTACTTAGCTAAAAAAAATAAAGTTAGCAATTAAACAAACAAGAGATCTATAATTTTTCATATGAAAATAAAGTAAAAAAAGTTAGTTATTATACCTTTCCGGTACCGGCCATAGCAACGATACCTCTGTTCACACGAGAAGCAGATGATGATGATGATCGGAGTTGCAAATTAACGGATTGAAAAAAGGACTGAGAAGTGGTGGAGGAGCGGCGGAGAGAAGTGACGGCGGCGGTGGATTTGGGAGCGACGGTCAGTTGAGATGTTGATAGCATCGCCATTTCTGTTTTTAGAGTAAGTTTTGAGTGAGAGATGAAGATGGCTGGCTGGCTGGCGGTGGTTGGTAGGGATACTATGAGAGTGAGTGTGTGGCGATGAGTTTAACGATAGATTGCTTTCTTTCTTTCTTTCACTCACTACATGTGAAACTCACTACCTGCCTTTTTACGCGAGCTTTGGCGCGTGGATGCAACTCATGCAAAGTCAATTTTGGTCTATTCACTGTTGTTGGTTGGTGTACCAATAAACTTTCCTTTAGCGTGCGTTTGGTTCACAGAATGTTTTTGAAGGAATTATAATCTTTGAAATGAATTGTAATTTGAATGAATTGTAATTCAAAGAATTAGAATGTGTTGAAATTGTAATGTGTTGGAATTATAATTGATGAAATCTGTCATTGTGTTTGGTTGACTAGCAACGTAATGTAATTCAGAAAAATAATAATAATAATAATAATAATAATAATAATAATATTAACATTAATAAAATAGTAATAGTAAAATTATTTATTAAATAATAAAATTATTTATTAAATAATAATATAAATAATATAATTTATTAAATAAAATAATAATAATAATAATAATAATAAATAATAGTAATATAATAATTAATAATAATTATAATAATAATAATAATAGTAATAATAATAATAATAATAATATAAATATAAATAAAAATAATAATAATAATAATAATAATAATAATAATAATAATAATATTTATTAAACAATAATATTACTTATTTAATAATAATATAATAACATAAATAATATTATTTATTAAATAAATAATAATAATAATAATAATAATAATAATAATAATAATAATAAATAAATAATAAATAATAGTAATATAATAATTATAATAAAATAATAATAATAATAATAATATAAATAAATAATAAATAATTAATAATTTTAATATAATAATAATAATTATAATAATTAATAATAATAATAATATATTTTTATTATTATTATTATTATTAGAGTAAATTACACCGTTCATCCCTGTGGTTTGCTCCAAATCACTACCGTAGTCCCTGATCTTTTTTTCTTGCTTTTTTGCTCCTTATGGTTTACATATTGCACGCTATCAGTCCTTATCGCTAACTGTCGTTAACTTCTCCGTTAGCTCCCAATCGTCAAGTGGCAACGTTAGTCCATTAACCAAACGATCGTTTGCAACGTTAGTCCTTTAAACTAACGACCGTTTCTAGTTAACTCAAATTTTGGTTTTCTTAAAAAAAATTCTTTTCTACGCGGTTTTTATCGTTTTTGCCCGTTTTCATGCGTTTTCTTAGTTTTCATCCGTTTTATACGTTTTCGTCCGTATTTATACGTTTTCATCTGTTTTTCTTACATTTTTATTCGTTTTTATCCGTTTTTATATATTGCCATACGGTTTTATCCGTTTTTATACTTTGTTGTTTGTTTTTCGCCCGTTTTCATGCGTTTTCTTACGTTTTCATCCGTTTTTATATGTTTTCTTCCGTTTTATATGCTTTCGTCTGTCTTTATATGTTTTCGTCTGTTGTTTTCGTCTGTTTTTATACGTTTTCCTTCGTTTTTTACGCTTTTGTCCATTTTTCTTACGTTTGCATTCGTTTTTAAACGTTTCATTCATTTTTATATGTTTTTTCTTGTTTTCTTATGTTTTCACCCATTTTCTTACGTTTCTATACGTTTTCTTACGTTTATGTCCGTTGTTATACGTTTTTGTCTGTTATATACGTTTTCGTCTATTTTTATACATTTTTCTTGCGTTTTCATACGTTTTTATCCATTTCGCTTTCATATGTGTTTATACACTTTCATCTGCAAGAAAACGTGATAAAACAAGCGTAAACGTAATAAAACAGATGAAAGCATATAGAAACGTATAAAAACGAATAAAAATGCAAGAAAAACGTATAAAACAGACGAAAATGTATATAAACGGACGAAAACGTATAAAAATGGATGAAAACGTATAAAAATGGGTGAAAGCATAAGAAAACGAACGAAAATGTATAAAACAGATGAAAACGTATAAAAATGGATGAAAACGTATAAAAACAGATAAAATTGAATAAAACGTAAGAAAAATGTATAAAAACGGATGAAAACGTATATAAACGAATGAAAAAACAGATAAAACGTATAAAGCGGATGAAAACGTAAGAAAAACAGACAAAAGCGTAAAAATAGGAGGAAAACGTATTAAAAACAGACAAAAACGTATAAAAACAGATAAACCGTATGAAAACGTAAGAAAACATATAAAAACGGATAAAACGTAAGAAAAATAGACGAAAACGTATAAAGATGGTAGAAAATATATAAAGACAGATGAAAACGTATAAAAACGGACGAAAACATATAAAAACGGACGAAAACGTATGAAAACGCATGAAAACTGGCAAAATCATAAGAAAACGGGCGAAAACAATAAAAACCAAAATTTGAGTTAATTAGAAACGACCGTTAATATAAAGGACTAACGTTGCAAACGATCGTTTAGTTAATGGACTAACGTTGCCACTTGACGATTGGGAGCTAATGGAGAAGATAACGACAGTTAGTGATAAGGACTGACAGCGTGCAATATGTAAACCATAAGGAGCAAATAAGCAAGAAAAAAAGATCAGGGACTATGGTAGTAATTTGGAGCAAACCACAGGGACGAACTATGTAATTTACTCTTATTATTATTATTATTATTATTATTATTATTATAACAATAATAATAATAATAATATATTATTATTATTATTATTAATTATATTATTATTATTAACAATAATAATAATAATAAATATTATTATAATTATTTTTATTTTTTTAAATTAAATAATATATTAATAGTAATTAATAATAACGTTGAAAGATAAATAATGATATTTAACTTTTTAAAATTTGAATTCCAACGTAATTCAACACATTCCATCAAGTTTGCTATGTAATCTGAATTACATCACTGGACGTAATTGGTTGTAATCCAATTACATTTCCTTACAAACCAAACATGCCATGTAATGTAATCTGAATTACAACTACATCCATCCTGCCAACCAAACAGGATTGTAATGTAATTCAGATTACAATTACAACGAATTACAACGAACCAAACACCCCCTTATAGATCATGGGCACTTAAAATGAGAATGATGAGAAATAACTATAACCGCATATTTGAGATGCATCGATTTGAATTAGATGCATCACAATTAGTTTCGAAAGAGATTTTGAAGTGAAAACAATGCAAAGTAGTAATAGCAACAAATTTGACCCGCAGAGGATGAAAAATACATAGGATTCGTCTAAATTGATGAAATACATCTAATATATGTATATGCATCTAATTTTTAGCTAGAAATATATTATGATGCATCTAAACGATTAGGGATGCATCTAATTCAAATTGATGCACCTCTAATATGTAGTTTTAGTTATTTCTCATCCTTCTTATTTTAAGGATTCTTCTCATTTGATCTTTAGTCTATAGATCATTAGGTATTTAGGAATGGGGTATCTTTGCCGAGAGGTTTACATGGACTTATCGAGGCTTGGGCTTTTAAAATAAATCGGCTTTTAAAATAAGTCTCGTTTATCATACAGATTTATGAAGGCTAATGATTATAAAATAAGCCACAAGCCTTTACAAACCGAAACCCATAAAATGAGGCTTATAGGAGCTTATAGATAGTTAAATTACTTAAATATATTTAAAAATATAATTAATTATCATGTAAAAGCTGAAAATATATGTTGATTTAATTTGATATATTTTTATGTGATTTTACATTAATAATCTTCCCTTTCAACTAATTCGCCAAACAACTTTATAAAACTATAAGCTTCAACTTTCAGCTTAAAATATAAGCCCTAGCCCCAGCTCCAGCCTTAGCCCGTTGCGCCAAACATACCCATGGTGGCTCAAGTCAAAATAAAGGGTGAAAACGAGCCGAACCACTTATGGAAAGCTCGAGATTGGATGGTAAAGAGCTCGAACGAGTTGAGCTTAAACGAGCTCGAGCTCAACCCTAAGTTTGGGCTCATTTAATAATCGAGCTCGAGTAGTATCGCGAGCCTAAACGAGCCCTAGAAATATATATATGTATATATATCGTCTATGCGTCTAAACAAACTTAAAAGTAGTAAATGAGCTCGAGCCTTATGTAATTAACGAGCTGAGCTCTATTTGAACTTTGTTTTCTTTAAAGCATCATATAAATTAGTCGAGCTGAGCTTTATATATATATCAAGGAGTCGAGCTCAAGCTCTAGCAGGCTCGGGCTCGGCTCGGCTCGTTTTCACCCATAGTCAAAACTCATTTTAGCTGTCATATCATATGACTTCAACAAAATAATCAATTTTACTTACGCACTCAAAAATCTCGTTTCTCATAGCTCAAGTCAAAATATTCTTTTTGAGACTCATCATTTTATTTTATTTTTTAATTTTTTTTAAACCAACTAATTTCTTATTCATGAAAATAACAATACAAATTACATTAAACCACTAATTTATTATTCTTTTTGTGTGTATTGTATTTGTGTTTTATTGAGTTATGTGTGCGGGTCAGGGGTGCCTTATGTTGATACAAAAGTTGGGCGTTCCTTGTTTGGGTTCCTTCCTTCGTATCAATTGCTTGATATTGCTTGAGACCTGCGCACTAAGAAAGAAACAAACACCGTTAGGCTTATCGAGGGATTGTCTCCCCCGATTATCCTCCGGCGTGAGAGTAAGTAATCGTAGTTTTTGGGTTTGTGAGAAGAGTTAGGATCGCTTTATGAATCGTACCTTTGCGAGGGTTAGGGTTCCCTCTATTTATAGGTATGTAACCGATAAGGTTACTTGTTCCTTACTCTACGGCGTATCCGCCGATATCGGATATTGCTAGTGAATATCTTCCTTGTTTAGAAGATATCCCTTTATCCGTTCCATAAATATGTTTTGGGCTTGGGCCTTATGGGCCAAAGCCATCCAGTTGGTAGTCCAACTGTCATGAATCTGGGCCACGCGTAGCGGGCTTAAATATTAGTATTGTTTACTAATCGGGTCCGTGACCCGGTGTAGACTATACGTCATCACTACATGGGTTTAGAATGATTGTATACCACACATGCACGCAAAGCAATGATGAGAAGCTTTCTGCAATATGCAGGGTATTTATGTCTGATTTTTACACTTTCACAAATTCTGGTCCACAAACATGTTATAGAAATTTGAAAAGTCCTTGCATAGAGGCAAAATATTTCAAAACTCAAACTGATCAAGGAACTGTAAGTCTGCCATTTTTCTAACCAAACACGTTATAGAATTACATATGGGACTGCGTTTCAATTCCAGATCCAAGAAAATCCCACAAGCCAAAACACCATTTTAGGGTTCTAAAGGGAAAAAGGGATACATTAATTAGTAGTTGAAGCGCACACTCTCATCCTCTATTGCGTGCACATCTTCCAATTTATGACCATTATTATAAGTATACCTTAGCTATCCTTGTTCATAAAAGCTAGATATACCTTAGCTAAGTAATTAGAGCGTACCAACAATATTCAACGGGTTGTCAACTGTGAGTCGTGACACAGGACTTGAAGCACAACAGTATAGCTAAGCAATTAGAAGGTACCAACAATATCATAAAAAGATATTTGAGCATATAATCTTTTGCAGCAACATTATAACATCATACCTGAATTAGAATCACACACAAGCAAAAGATGTAGTGAATGGAAAGCTTTCATGAGGGGTAGTTGATTCCAATTCAAAGAGCGTGTGAACAGTCTTTAGCACGATCTTGTATTGTAACACCTTTTCATATGATTCAACGACCATAAAAGAATCCTCTTCTCTTTCTCCCAAAACAATACACCAAACTCTCGAATGAATCCTCCAGTCTTGAGGAAATGGCATCATAATGTCATCAAGATTAACAAGGTACTTCAGTGACCATTCAGAATACCCATTCCTCATCTCAAAAATATTCAACTGATGGGAATCAGGACAATCCATACAAACAAGAAGTAAACAACCACAAGATTCAAAGAACTTCTGATCATAAAACAACTCTCCATCCAACGTTACAGGGAGTTGTATGGTTGTTAAAATCGGATTACCTACAAGGATATCCAACTTGACATGCACATACCGCCCATTCGCAAAATTTAGCCAATGAAGGGCACCATTCGAATATATCCCTTCCTCAAAACCAAAAAACCTTTTGAAGTGAAATCGATTAACACACACACTCCAAATCCCTGTTTTCGAAGAGTAAGTCTCTATTTGAATGTAAGAACCACCATCACCATCACCATCACAATCAGCATAAAAATCATAATCATCATAACCATCAAAATCATCATCAGTTTTAAGTCCTGCATGTACAACTTCGTAGTGGGGTGATTTTGTAGGATCAAAAACCAATCTAAAACCACCAACAATACCACCAATACAACTAAATGATTTCAGATTAGATATATGGGGTTGAGGAAGCATCTTAAACAGATCAGCGCAAGGATTGTAAACATATAACTTATCAGGCTTGATATAACAAAGAAGCAAACCATTGCACGACTGCAAAATCTTAGCAGGTGCCTTGAAACTAAACGTAAAGATCATTGATATTTTGGAAGGTATTCTAATATCAAATGAAATGAAATCGTATTCAAACATATTTCTTTTGCTTTTGTGTTTAGGTCCCCATAAAAAGAGACCGGAAGGAGGATCAATGTTAGGCTTTTGGCTAAGTTGTAGAGTGAAAGTAGGGCATGTAATGACAGATAACCATTGTTTCGATACGGATTTATAGAGAAAAAGTGAGATAGCTGGTAATAGTAGTAATATTTCGATTAAAAGATCGTCATTGGACATGACTGCATTTGCAGATGATATGAGTACATTGTCTCTCGTATCTGTGATGAGCCTTTTGGAACCTCTGCCTTCTCCACTGATATCTACTTCTGATGGTGCAGGAAGTTTAGATGAACCTCCAGCAACCATTTTTATGGAAAAGTAAGCACTTATCGCCTGAAGAGGTCGCACGTTCTTCTGTTAAGAGCCTTAGATATAGTGTCTGTTTGAATGAGAAAAAAGTGATTAGAATAAAATAGGATACTCTGAATAGTATTTTGTTTTTGTGCTTAATAAAACGTCGTAAATACTAAAAAGTACCAATATACCCTTATGTTTAAAATTATACCTTAGTTTATTACTTTATTTATCATATAAACATTTTTTGTGTTAAGAATTGGTTAAGTATACCTCTTAGAGGTATTTGTCTACGCTTATGTTTAAGGTTTTACAAGTAGCTTATAACTTAGGAAGCTGATAAGCTCATGCTGAGTGTTTAAACTAGCTTACTGAAGTAAACTCATAAGCTCAAGTTTTTGTGTTAGTTAGTGATGGTAAAATGGCTAAGAGTATAATTGTCTTTTATTCGCTTATATTTCATAAGTTCAATTTTCCAGCTTATTTTTTTGGGTACGAGAGAATTCCTATCCGATTCACCTTTGGTTACATGGAACTAAACTCGGAACTCCAAAACCACCACAATTGTGGATTATATGGGTGCGGCAGGTGGCCCCGTAAGGAGTTTGCAATTGGCGGGATTTGACCTCCTCTAACTGGGACTCCGAACTGTTACCACTAGGCTCTTAATCACTTATGAGCTTCTTCTGAGTTTTTTTTCTGACTTGAATATAAAAATAAGGGAGTGTTTATCTAAAAGCTTATATTTCGTAAGGAGCTCATGATCATTCCTAGTGCTTGGGTTAGCTTATTAGACTTAATGAGGCAAAATGACAAAAAAGTAAATAAACATCTTTAAAATATTGTAATTGTTATACGCAAACGGATGATGTTTTCCGTGTCTATAGGTTACCCGGGGGAAGGGAAGATGTACGCGACCTGATCCTCGTGACCGTTTCGACCTGGCCACTCCCAAATGTGTACCTAGTGAGTTTTGAACCCTAAACCTTATTAATAGTGTCTAACGTTGGTTGTTTTTNAAAAAAAAAAAAAAAAAAAAAAAAAAAAAAAAAAAAACTAAGCTTAAACAAACGCCCATATATATAAGCCACATGGCTTATTTAAAACCTTCTCATAATAAGCTGTTCTATGCAAACAGCTTATATATTTTGGCTAGTAGTATTAAAAAAGGTAAAAACAAACACCCCCTTAATATGATCTTTCCGCTACCGGTATATTAGCCTCTGAAACTGATAATCCCTTTTTGCTCTTTCAGAAACACGTTTCTTCACACCATAATATGATTTTACCGGTTAATAAGACGTAGAGTTGGAAGAAGATAAAGAAGGGCTTGTTATGTGAGATAATAGAAATCGGTGGGTTAACCTGGCCCAAAAGGTTATTTGGGTTTTAGGAATTTGGGTTATTTGATTACACTAAACGAGTACTCGTGCATAGCAACGAGATTTTATAACGTCAGATAGTTATAGTGATATTATTGTTACACTATACACTTAACCAAAATACAATTATAACTATATGCCGCTTTAAAATCATGTTGCTATGCACGTGTACTCGTCTAGTATTAATAAACCATGTTTTAGTTTCATGTATTCTCAAGTCAACTTTTACATTGATGTATTCCCAAGTCAACTTTTTTATTTTTTTTGTGTGTTTCCTTAAATTGTGTGTTTCTTTAAATAAATTTTAAGTTTTCTAAGAATTTTAAGTTTTCAAAAAACTAGGCGAGTACCCGTGCATGGCAACGGAATTTTCTAACGGCAAACATTTAGAGTTGTGATATTGTGGTAAGTGTTTCATGTAATGTTTATAAAACGTGAAAAATATAAAAATGTAATTGCAAAATGTTGTAACCTTCGATAATTCAACTCAAACAATAATTCTTAACATGTATCAAAGAATATAAAAACATTTAGTGAAACTGAAAATAAACCATTACATCAATTATGTGATAACTAACAATGCTAGTTAGTCATCACATAGATTTAGATGGTGGTGGTGGCGGCTATGGATTTGTGTTAGGGATGGTGGTGGTGGCGGCGGGGGTTTAGAGGGTTGCAGGTTTGTGTTAGGGATCTCGGTTTACAACCAAGAAACACAAACCATCTACAAGTTCCAACATTGTTGCAACCTGTTTCTTGGAGCTTTTAATGCCTTGAAGTGTGATCATGTTTGTTGAACGAATCACATGTGAGTTGCTACCTTTGTTGCAAGCCTTTGTTACTGTTACCTTTGTTGCATGCCTTGAACTGTGATCATGTTTTGACCAGTTACCCAAACAGCCCACTTGTCAACTCTTATACCCACTGTACTTAACTTCTGAATTCAAAAATCATTAAAATTTTGAATTGCACTACAGTAGAATGTAATACCAATATCTATACGAAAGTCGAATCATTAGATTTTCGCAGACCCGTAAAGCTTATTTCATCAAACTAAATGCTTATTTGAGATATTTAGAATGACCATAATATCTAACCTAAAAAAACTAAAAAAATATATAGAAATGAGCTTTCTCATTAATACCTTATTTCAAGAAAATAAGGTGCTTATTTTTAAGGTGTGCTTATATGCATTGAATCATCAGGTAACAAAAATCTTCACTTATGGAACCAACCCATATTGTTTAAACACAAATTTCCATTTTGGATTTTTTATTATTATTTTTTTATTTTTTATTTTATTTTATTTTTACTGAGAGATGCAAGAAAGTTTACTTGTTGGGTTCTTTAATTTAGGGTAAACAAGTTTTTAGGTTTTTTAAAGATGCTTGTTGTCTAAGAGTAGTGGGTACAATGACCTCGAGTTATAACTTAACTTAGCGCCACGTCAGTGCCACACCAGCTTTATCGTAATTCAATCATAACTCAACATTTTAGGCCCCACTTTTCTCTAAAAAAAAACCCCTTATCATAACTCAACCAGAACTCAACACACGATGTGGTAACTCACCCTTAACTCCAGAGCCGTATACAAGGGTGTGCGAGGTGTGCTGTCGCACAGGGCCTCCAAATTATAAGGGCCTCAAAATTTTTATATGATATGTATATATATTCTATAAAAGTGATTATAAATATTTAATTTAAGAAGTTACATTGAAAATGCTTGTCGAAGCACTTTGAAAACGATTATTTCTCATTTTATCTTTTTAAAAATTTATTTAGTTTATATTTGAGGCCTCGTTTTTGTTATTAAACTGAATTTCACATAGAGCCTCCGTAACTTAACTTAACTCACACCCTTAACGCAGCGCTATGGGCATAACTCACCCCTTAACGCAACCCCTTAACTCACTTGGACGGTGTGGTAACTTGCCCTTAACGCAACCAGAGTTAAGGTATAACTCAAGTGCAATGCCACCATACCACATGCTCTAATGGGTAAGGAAACCCTGATCCAGTTCAAACTTTTTCCTTTTAAATATATTTTTAGTTATATTTGACATATTATTATTATTATTATTATTATTATTATTATTATTATTATTATTATTATTATTATTATTATTATTATTATTATTATTATTATTATTATTATTATTATTATTATTATTATTATTTTTATTATTATTATTATTATTATTATTAGAAACTCAACATATTTATTAAAAATTTAGTCGAATGTCGAAGTACTATCTAGGATGCTAGTCATTTAGCTATAACAAAACTAATTGTATTAAGTATATGATGAACATAAACACGTGTCTCAATATCTTGAGTAATGGAAAACTTTCGGATCTGCTTCATCAAGACAACCGCATCCTTTTCTAATTCCCCCAAAAAAGATAATGAAAAAGGGAAAAACCATATCCAATAGCCGCACAAATAGTCTAATACTTAGCCTCATGAGATATGATGGAGTAAAATGAAATTATATTATATACATCTTTTTTAATTTTTTCATAAATAAAATCTAGGTCGATCCTTATATTTAAAATCAAACAAATGCTATAAAACTCTAAAACCATTAGTTTTCTTTATTGTTTTCTCTAATCTAGGATTATGGTTTTTAAAACTGAACTAGATGATCCAATTTTCTCAGTTCAACCCAATTTTTTCTGGCCCAACCAGCCGGTTAAGAACAAAACTCTCAATTTAAGTCCGGTCTAGTTTTCAAAACACTCGCGTAAGAACATAAGTATATATTTTTCTCATCTTTATTATTTATTTTCAGCTAAAAAATACACAATTAAAAATTAAAATATTACTTTTTTCTTCTTCTCTACTTATCATGTCTTCATTTGTTCTTTGTAGTAGAAAACCCAAATAAAACCTATGTTTTTTAGAGCATCTTCAATGGTATGCAGATGACGGACTTTATTTTCTTCAAATTAGTCATTGAATAACTTTTTTACATTAGAAAACAAATCTTTTTTCAAAAATGTTCCAAGGGTGCGTTTGGTTGAAGGGGGTGGGGATGGAATATGGGCATGATGATAAATATGTAGTCTTTGGTTTGAATATGTAGGACCCAAAGATTTGTGACAACCCGCAAATTTCGGATTTTGATATCCTGCTCGATATATATGCCTATCTGCAGACCTTAAGTCATTGATATGTGGTCTGGAATATTTTACGTGAGATTTGACTCTAAAACGAATAAAGCACGAATATTATTTAGTTCGGATGACGAGAATTAAAGATATGAGTATTTATAATCAACGTTTATGTAAAAACGTAACTAAAATATATGGAAATACTTTCGGTTGCTCGAGAAATAATTATAACACGATCTATTGGTCTCGTTTTGCGAGATTAAGCTAAAATCAAGTTGTTACGAGGTTTAAGGTTTTGGTGATTTTGCTCGAGGATGGGAAAGTTTATTCCATCGAAGTAGGCTACCCAATGATGATTTTTCTTAACCAAGGATGTTTATTTTCTTAATTGATGACATTCACTTCCTTAATCGATGATGTTCGTTATCTTAATCGACGTTATTCGTTTCTTAGTTGAGGAGGTTCATTTTCTCAATCGATGTTGTTTTAGCAAAGATGTTCAATTGAGGTTGTACTTTCCACCTCTAACGTACGTATCGTGCCGAGTCAATCGACTCTAACCGATTGCTAGTAGCAATCGACATCCTCTTACCGAGTTGTAATTTGAACTTGTTAAATCTCCCAATCTGAAAGGATTTCGTGCGTAACAGAATTCTTAAGATTTTGAGAGGTAACTTGAATCACGATCCTTGGGACAACCGCCTATTTCATTCACTCGTCCCTCGGAAATACTCTTTATCTTTGTTCCTTCTCTTATTGGATAGTGAAACTGCTTTGAAAGTAATTTACAAAATGTTGCCATATTACAAGATGTTTTACTGCTATCTCGCAAAAATCAAAATTTTGATTTTTACCACAACTTAATAAAGGATAACTGTTTTTCTTGTTATCTCACAAACCATTTTACGAAATTGTCTCACAAGACGATTTTGTAAAATACTTTTGTCATGCTATGGATTTAAATGCAACCTTGCTACTATCCTAAACATCAAAATTTTGATCTAACTATCGCTTTATAAATGGTGAAATGTTTCCTTGATACCTTGTACGCTATTTTGCGAATAGCTTGATTTGACGATTTCATTTAACATTTTACTGCCTTGCGGCAAGATTTTGAAATCAAGATGAAAATTGAGAATTGACTTTCCTGTAATCTTTAAACAATGGGTTGTTTTCCTATTATCCTATGAGCCGTTTCACAGATCCTTTTGTCGATTTTATTTTACTGCTATATCGTAAGCCAGACCTCGGGAAACGAATCCCGACCTCTACCGGAGTATCTATTGGTAAATCCTACTTAATCCGTTCACCTCCTGTTGGTCAATTTCTCTCTTACCTACTATTTCGGTTTTCCAATGGCACTGCAAAAGACCCTCTATGGTCACGAGTGCCGATCGCCGACTTGTTGAATAAAGATGGAGATACCTAACTTTCTGACCTTGAATTTGTTTGTAAATCTATCAAGAAGCTCGTTCGAATGCAGAGCGGAGATGTACGCTACTCGTAAATGATTAGAAACCCTGATGATGTAAACCTCTTGAATTCTTGTCGTATCGATCCTTTCAGATTCTTGCTAGAGTCAGATTGGTAGCTCACACGTCTGAGCTATCGTCAAAACTCGACACCATTCACGACATTCTTATGTCTGCAATCTAAGTGATGATTTGCCATTGAGGCCGTTGTTATTCCTCTTGGAGAAATTTTAATATCGTAACGTTTGAACCTTGTTGATCTATTGGAATCTTAAATTTTGGAATTTGACGACTTTCATTTGGTCGNTGCTTGTGTGATTGTGATTGTGAGTCTACACCTACTCTAGTTACACATAGCGCTAAAACTTTTCAGGTCCTAAACTGTTTTTGTAACTTAAACTCTATGGACTCACCAGCGTAAGCTGACCTTTAGCGTGTATTCTCAGGTTTAAGGCGTTAGCTCACTAATTGAAGGCGCTTGGCAAAAAGGGCATGGTCATAGGCGACTCTGATGAACATTTGGGACTACTTCCATTATCTTATGGGCCTATTTCCGCACTATTTTTATATCATGTAAACTTTATGTCTTACATGACAACCCGCAAATTTCAGATTTTGATATCCTGCTCGATATATATGCCTATCTGCAGACCTTAAGTCATTGATATGTGGTCTGGAATATTTTACGTGAGATTTGACTCTAAAACGAATAAAGCACGAATATTATTTAGTTCGGATGACGAGAATTAAAGATATGAGTATTTATAATCAACGTTTATGTAAAAACGTAACTAAAATATATGGAAATACTTTCGGGTGCTCGAGAAATAATTATAACACGATCTATTGGTCTCGTTCCCGTTTCATTAAAAATATAAAGAGATGACAATATTGGTCCCCGTGGGAGCGCTAGGGTTTGCTAGTAGTCCCCATTTCACCCACTACTCACCCTATATATACCTAGTTATAATAGAGTTAGGGTTTGTTTCCCTTCTCTCTTTCTTTCTCAGCCGCTACCCACACCCACCCCAACCTCATCTTTATCCGGCCACAAATCCGGCCAAACTCCGTCACCACCGCGAGTCACATAACACCGCCACCACTATTGTTATCTCCATCCTATTTCCTTCCTTTTGATATAAGCCACGCGCCGTGTAACCCACCATAACACCACTTCTGTTCGAGTTTTCATCTCGAATCATCACCACCTTTCCACTTCGTTCGTGTTTCTTGTTAACCAAAGACGAAGGTGGGTTTATCTCATGGTTTGGTGGTCATTCGTGCCTCGGTTTGACCCAACAACCCACGGGTTTCAAGGTTTCACAATAAAAACGAAAAGATAATAAATAAAACGGGATTAATAGTGTTGTTTGGTATCATTTCTTGTGTGGTTGTGTTGTTTTGAGTTACGAGTAGTGATGCCGTGAGCCTAGTCTCTCGGTGTAGGAGGGTTTGATGATTGTGGTGTCTGTTGTATGGATTTGGATATGGGTATTGATTAGGATTAGTCTAGGTTTGGGTTTGGTTGAAGTTTTGTTGCCGAGAGTTGGGTGGATTGGAGTGTGGATGTGGTTGTTGTTTTCGGTAGCCGAGAGTGGGTTTTGGCTAGGATTGGATTCAGATTGGTGTTCGTGTTGGTGTTCTTGTGGTGTTGTCGAGAGCTAAGGCCGAGACCACTAAGGTCTCGGCAATGGTTGTCGATCTTATAGTTGTAGATTCTTGTGGTTGTATTCTAGTTGTTGTTGTGTTTTAGTTGTTGTTGTCCTGATGTTGTTCTCGTGCTGCTTGTTCTTGTTGTCATCAGGTTGTTGTTGTTGTCGTTTGTTTGGTGCCGAAGGGATAGAAGCCGAGACCACTAGGGTCTCGGCAAGGTGTTGATGATAGTGATGTCATTGTGGTGGATTAGAATTTGACGGGGAGTAGAATTAAGTTTTGAGTTGTGTTTACGGATTTTGGTTTTGTGATTAGGATAGGATTGTGATGGATTGAGCCGTGTCGGGGGTCACCTAGACTCCCTAGTCTTGTGTGATCCCGGCAAGCCAAGTAGACATTATCATTTTTAGATATTGACTTTTGACCCGTGATGAAAGTAGACTCGAAACGTGAAATAACTCGAAGAATATAATTATAATGAGACGATTAATGATACACTTATATAATAGTTGACTTTAAATATTAACCAACGATTTAAAATTGTTACTTAATATTTATAAGTTAACGGTAATATTAAATGATGATAAATATGTTATATAAGGTTTTCTTATTAAGAAATATTAAGGGACGTTAAGACGTTAATTTATATTTCTAAGAAAACGTTAAATAACAAAAAGAATGTTATTTAATATCTTACGGATATAATAAATTAAACGATGTTGAATATGGACGAGTTATTAATCGTTTCGAGGGTACGTTTATCGAGACTTACCCATTTTGGGAAACTTGAGGTTTAGGTTACCTTGATGTCGAGTTACGGATTGGTTGGTATTAATATTATCACTTGACACGATTAACGAACTAGTTGAATTGTTAAATTAAATTAGTATACAACGAGCGTGTCGAGGGAGAATATTAATAGGTGACCCATCCTACGACTTACCATATCCTTACTAAGTATGAGTTAACTATGAATTAACAAGTACATTGATGGAATTGTTGGACTATCGTATTAGCAAATACGATAAGTATCCAATAATTCGTACGATTTCTCGTGTTAAGTCTTGGTTACTTGAGGTTTGACTTTGACCATAAGGTTGACCTAGTAGACCATTTAAGTATGATTGTTTTGGATGGATGATGTAGTTCGACCCGGATGTTTCGTATTGAGTTTTGACTCGTTTTGATTAAAGTCGAACATTTTTCACCTCTTGGTGTGAGTATTCTCGAGTCTTGTCTCGATTCTTGTTGGCTTCGCTTGTTTAAGTATTGGCGTGAGTTCACTTGAGTATATGTCGTGTTCTCACCACACACACACACAATGATACCAAACGCAAACACAAACACTATTGAACGGATAACGAATGAGTTGACGACGTAAGATTGGGTAATACATGGGAGTAATTATCTTATGGAGATTTGGTTCGTCGCTGAGGAGTTCGTATTGGGATAAGCCTTGCTTATAGAAGACTTCGTCGGTTTCGTACCAATCTTTGGGATATTGTTGTAATTTACTCTTGATGCCAAGTTGTGTCGGTCGTGATTCTTGCATTGCTGTGGCTAAGGTGAGTTCATAGCCCCTTCTTTTAAATAAGTTTTCATAACTATTTGGGGGAGAATACATGCTCTTTTACTAAATGCAATGATTGCTTACTTGAGTACGTGAACGATTTGATTAAGTTGAATGATTGATTGATTGATTGAGTGATTTATCGAAGTATTTGAATTAAGTATTTGAAGGCATTATGTGTTTGCCTGTTTATATGAGAGCTTTCTAGCTCAAACTGTTTTACTTGGACCTGCTACTGTTTCGTTTTGCTATTGTGTGGACTAGTTTTAGGGTAGACGGAGGTAGTCGTTGACCTAGAGCTAGGGTGTTTGACCCTAGTTTGGAATAGATGCTATCGCGGCCTAGATTTGGGGCAGCCTTGGGTGGTTCCTTGCTGTAGCCTGACTAGTGACCGCTGAGAGGCCTGCTCACTATGACCATTCATCTTTCCTAAGATGATAAACGATTGATTGATTGAGATTGTGATTGAGATTGTGATTGTGATTGTGAGTCTACACCTACTCTAGTTATACATAGCGCTAAAACTTTTCAGGTCCCAAACTGTTTTTGTAACTTAAACTCTATGGACTCACCAGCGTAAGCTGACCTTTAGCGTGTATTCTCNCTCACTATGACCATTCATCTTTCCTAAGATGATAAACGATTGATTGATTGAGATTGTGATTGAGATTGTGATTGTGATTGTGAGTCTACACCTACTCTAGTTATACATAGCGCTAAAACTTTTCAGGTCCCAAACTGTTTTTGTAACTTAAACTCTATGGACTCACCAGCGTAAGCTGACCTTTAGCGTGTATTCTCAGGTTTAAGGCGTTAGCTCACTAATTGAAGGCGCTTGGCAAAAGGGCATGGTCATAGGCGACTCTGATGAACATTTGGGACTACGCCAATTATTTTATGGGTCTATTTCCGCACTATTTTTATATCATGTAAACTTTATGTCTTACATGACAACTTTTATTTTATATTAATGAAATAAAAACCATTCTTTGCGCCTTGTGTTATGATACCAATTTCGTAGCACCCCAATGCATGTATGCTTCCGCTAGACCCGAATTTTGGGGGTGTTACAAGATTGGACTCAAAGAAAATAATAGGGCAAGTAGTAATCCTACCGGTATGTCCAGGTTTTGGCAAATTTTTATGGAGTATCACATTATGTACTTTTTGTGGGCCTCTTTTTAGTCTACACCATATATTACAATTTTTGAAAAATATTAAATATTAACTTTAAATCTTTTATGTATTCAAATAACAAATAATATTTAATTGTATAATACTTAATTTTTTATTCAAACTCAAATCCAAATCTAAATTCTAATCCAAATCCAAAACCACCCGCAAACCAAACGCACCCTAAAGTCTTTGAAGCAAAGACTTCAAGCTTGATTCCTCAAACCAAATAAATATTTTATAATAGATGGTACTCAAAAAGTTTTACAATCACTTATTTTCGTTTGAGATGTATTTGATGAATGACTTTTCTGACAAAAAACTTTTAAATAACTTGATGCATTATTGATATGCAAGTTTGATTAATGAGTTCTTTATCAAATTAGTCATTGAAAGATATTTTTTCAGCGAAAACCATTTTTTTAATAAATTTAGCTTCCTCAAGTGATTTGGGAAATGACTTGAGCATAATCCTGTCACAACATATCATGTTATATTTTAAAATTATACGGAAAATTTGAAAAGCTTTTTTTATTTGAGTTATTTTTTTTTATTTAAATGCTTTTCTATAGAAAAAAGTTATTCGATAACTTAATCAAGTGCGGATGCCTTTTGCAGTGTTTATTTTTCTTAGAGAAACATTTTTATTTCACTTCTATTTGCAAGCGAGAAGAAAAAAATCAAAGAAGTGCATTTATTTTTTTCTTTTATGTCTTCAGGAGGGAAAATAAAATGAAAGAATAATGTTTATTTCTTTAAACGTAAAAGGTAACAATGACTTCTTTCATTTTCAACTTTATAAATTAGATTTTTTATTTGATTATGAATTTTTGTATCTTATAAACTTCAAATTCATCACTTGTCTCGCATACATGATTTTACCTATCATACATAAAAACATCTAAAAAAAACTCCATGTAACATTTCTTCTACTAATAACTTGAAACAAATAATTAAACGGGTGTTTGTTTAAGCTTATATATGGGCTTATGAGCTTATTTTATTTCGGCTTATATTTCATAAGCTCAAATATTCTGGCTTTTATTGAGACTTATAGGTTTATATAAGTTAAACTTATATAAGTCTACATAAGTTAAACTTATATAAGCCTACAAGTATCAAAATAAGCTAAACAATTGAAGCTTATGAAATATAAGCGGAAACACAAATAACCTCGTAAGCCTTAGACAAACACCCCCTAAATAAACTAATTTATGAGTAAATTGCATTTTTGGTCCATGTTGTTTGATCAAATTTTAGGTTTGGTCCTTATCTTTTTGAAAGTGCAGCGATAGTCTCTAATTTGAAGTTTGGATTGCTTTTTTGGCCCTTGATCGATGTGAAATGACCAAATTACAGTTGTCTTCTTTTAAAGAAGACAAAACGTATTTTAGTCATTTAACTTTGTCTAGAGACCAAATATGTAATCCAAACTTCAAAATGAGAACTATCACTGCACTTTTAAAAAGATGAGGACCAAACCTGCAATTTGAACAAAAACCACATGGACCAAAAATGCAATTTACTCATAAATTAGTTTATTCAATTTTAGTGAATGAAAAAGGTAACTTCCATTCCATTCCATTCCATATTTGCCATCGCCAGCCATGAATCAATCACCGTCACATGCATCTTTGGCGCTAATCATTTACTACTAATCACCGTCAACAAATAAACAACCCCTAATTCAACATTCATCATCACTAACACAGTTAAAACCAAACAACAAAAGGTATGATGAATCTAGACTCTATATAGCCTCATCATTCATAATCTAGATCTCTGCTACTTTATAATGTTTCATTATTTCAGCTCAATTGTATGCTTAAATTAAGTTTATATATGCAATTTAAATCATGATCATCACTTTTTCAATTGATGATGAACTTTAGTTTAATTGTGCTGATTTTAATGCTGAATTAGTGATCATGATATCGAGTTTAGTTGTGCGATTTGATCATCTAATGCTTAATTAATATCGAGTTTTCGTGTGTTGTCGCGTAATGCCTTAGTTTAGTTGTACGGTTGATTGCTGATCAGATTTTTTTTATGATGTGGCATCATGGTTGTAAAACTCGTTAGGCGGTACTCGGCAACTGACCCTTCCTTCCCCAAGGACCTAGCCAACCCATGACCTATTTTCTTAAAGCCCTCCTTTGACCAGTCAACTGGATATTTTCCCGGGGGGTGGGGATGGGGTAAAATTTCCTCGAAATTATATGTATGGCATTTTTGTAGGACCATAGTAATATGTTTAGAAACATTAACCAATTGTTCAATATTATATGTAAGGTATGTTCATAGGACTGTTGAATTATGTTTAGTAACTCAAACCGAGTTTTGACCAAGTTTGACCTTGTAGCGAGTAATCGGAACTCGGCCTTGTAATCCTTGTTTTACAACATTGTGCGACATAATGCTTTAAGTTGAGTTTATTTGTGCAAGTGTATGCTGATTTACTGATCATTTAGTGCTTAATGTGACCTAAAACTGATTTAATTTGTTCAATTGTTACTTTTGGTGTTGTCTCATGCCTGAAATTGAGTTTGATTGTGCAAACGAATGCTGATCATGCTGAATTTGCGTTTGAATCTGTAGGTTTGGTGATGATACCGAATTATTGATCTCTGTTGACTGAGGAATTTTGGAGATTCTAGTTGTGGATTAGGAGATGGCGTGGTTTAGTGGGAAGGTTTCGTTAGGAAACTTTCCGGATTTAGCAGGAGCAGTTAACAAGTTCAGTGAAAGTGTTAAGAATATCGAGAAGAATTTCGACACTGCTCTTGGACTTGATGACAAGGCTGCTGCTTCTTCTGGTGGTGGTGGTGGTACTTCCACTACTGAAGGTAAACATGTTTTCGCGTATAAAATTTGGAATGCATTTATGGTTTTAGACTTCTAGTGAATGTAACTATTAGGGCTTATTTATTTGTGTGATTGCGCTAAAGAAGCTGGATGGGATTATGTTATTTGATGATTGTACGGCCTGAGATCATGTCTAGTTATTTCCCCAGATCTTTAGGATTGTTGCAGCTAATTGTAACGAGTTTGCAACTTTTATGTTCATGTCAGATGAACATATCATACTAGATATGAAATGGTTAAAAATTCAACAAAAAAGTTATTGTTAGTTATTACCTACATTTGATGCTCCATATGTCAAATTCCTGGCATCGATTCCATGAAAGAGTATTACAGACCATAGATTAAGACCAATTTAAAAAGTATTTATGTTAAGTGCTCCCATATCCTTACTCCTTTAAATACTGCAATGTTTGACATGGAAAATGTTCTATTGCTAGTACAAATTTTTATATATCCTTCAGTAACGACAAAAGGGAAGTTTGCAGACCCAAGATGTTCTATTCTTTTTTGTAATAGTGACTATGGGCGAATTTTAAAATTAAAACTTGAATGGTATCTAAGCAACGGAGCTTTGTCATCTAATGGGAAATCTTATAGAATAGTAACTCTTAAGTAATATCCTATATAATGATAAGTAGCAAAAATAATAAGAATATTAACACCAGTTTATAAATTACAAGAAAAACGATAAGTAATCTTGTTTCAAAGCAAGAGCTTCATCTGTTTTGCATCATGTTTCTTGTCAAGGGTAAAGAAAAGAAACTAACGCTGAACTATCTATTGACACGAGTACAGAAACAAGGCTTTCTTCGTAACTTCTGCTAGGAAACTTGAGTCAGTCAACATGTATGGTCTTGCTAGAGATGACAACATCCATCTCATGGCCAGGCTCGCACACAAGTATCAAAGGCAGCATTTACGGTCATGTTAGTGACGTCTACATTAATAACTTAGTTTGGGAGACTTTCACATGATATCTAACCATTTAATGTTTGCCATGTTAGAACGTAATTAAGCTTGTTTAATAGCTTCCTCATATCTTAGAAACACTGCTTTTCGCATGGATCTGTAGTAGCTCTATGGCAATCACGTTATGAGTTAGGAACATGCAGGTTCATAGGATAACAGACTCTGGTGGAAATAATAAATGCTACAATGATTGACTGCTTCTGTGACGGTCATTGATGTACATAAACTTCTGTTCATTTACTTGCGATGGGTCAATTGTGAAGACTCTGCCTTCTCTTAAATACTGTAATTTGACTGTTCTGCTGTTGTTTTTGGTAGTGGAGTTCTGGCTATTTTTATGTCATTTTTTGTGACTTTAGAATAGATGCATCAAGCTTTATATCTATTCTTTTGTCCTGTTAAGTGGCATGAGTTGTAGTTTTCGGGGTAACCACGTGGTGTGCCACACACCATGACTGCTATGGTGATACACAAAAGTTTAGGTATTGGTTATTTTTTTGGAGTATGCATGTAAGTTAGAGGTGGCAGCCTAGGATACACGGAAACGCCGCCGGGACGCCGTATCACGTACCAGAAACGTCCCGGAAACGGGAAACGCCGGGAAACGCGAGGAAACGCCCGGGAAACGTCTCGGGAAAAGTGGAAACGTTTTTTCAATTGGGGTATGCCGATCCTTATCTAGGAAACGTTTGGGGAAACGTTTTTGGCTAAAAAAGTCACGTTTCCTACCTAATTTCCCGTCCTGAAAATGAAAAACCGAGTTTTTGACGGTGTTTATGTTGAAGAAGGGTTGGGGAAGAAGAAAGGGTGAGGAAGAAGTGATATATTGGAGAGAGAAATAAATAATGAGTTGGTTTAATTGTAAAAAGATTTTTTGTTACCTTTTTGAGATTCTCGCATATTGTAAAAAGAATTTTTGAAAATTGAAGTTGACCAAAGCTAATACAGATTGATAAGTTAACTTTAGAATAGAAGATAAAGTTAAGTTATCATTTGAAAATTTTGTTTACTAATTAATAGTAGAACCTCTACTAAAATTTATACGGTATAAAGTATAAACTAGAACTTAGTGTTATTATATAATATAACTATGGTAATGTATCAAATCGGGTTTATCACTATATCGTACCAAAATATATTTGGATATCATGTAATTTTTTTAAGACAATTTGCCATATACTAAAATATTATAAAACACATAGATGTTTCCTTGCCGTATCCGTTTCTTGAATTTTAGGATGTTGCCGTTTCCCGGTACCCGTACCCGTCCCCGTCCCCGTCCCCGTTCCCGTTTCCGTCCCCGTGCAACTTAGGTGGCAGCTTTAACCCCTTCGAATGAAAGCATGCCAACTTGGGTTGTATATGTCGATAAAGGGTCAAACAGGCATAATTAGACAAAAATGTTGGCAGGTCAGACCAACCCGACCCGTTTTTACCATCACATAAAGGTTGCTATTTTGACCCGTTACCAACCTGCCTGAGAGACCCATTTTGCCACCTTTTTTATGGAACTTTTGAAATATGAAAGATATGTATACATATTTGTTTTCTGCGCACATTATATAGACTGCATGTTGGAAAATTAATAATTTCGAAAGAGCTATATATGCCAATGGTTTTTCTTTTTCACCTATCACTCCTCTAATCTGTTTTATGCTACCAGCTTCAGGAGCATGGCCCGCCGACTTGATGGCTTTTATGGGACAAAAAGGCGAAAATGTCACTGTTGACTCTACAGAAAAACTAGAATCTTCGAGCCCTCAAGCCTCATCCCTTTCCAGGGAAAAAGAAGGGGATCAGGCTGATAAATCAGCTGATTCTGTTGACGAACATTCTCAGTCTGTTACAGAAGAACATGTAGAAACTGTAAAGCCTGAAGAGCATGAGGATTACCCTGCAGAAACAAATACTGAAATCTTGGAGGAAGCTAATAACGCTACCCAAAAACCTGAAGAAACAAATGTTATAAAGGATGAGCAGGCAGATATTGCTGATAAACCTCTGGAAACAAACGACATACTTACCAAGGATGCAATCGATGTTGTTGACAAATCTGTAGAAACGAATATTTCAGTATCTGATGAGGCAACTAAATCAGAAGTTAAAGCTGACGAAGAAGCAGAATCTAGTGCGGATCATGCTGAGCAATCAGAATCTGTGGAGCATGTTCCAAGCCGTGATAACTCAGAAATCATTCCTATACAAGAGGAGTCGGCAAATACTGTAAACCAAGTTGTAGGTACCTCTGAGCTAAATGAAGTGCACCATGCTCGTGATTTGCAGAAGGATGAGGATGAACTAAAGACACAGTCAGAAGAGACTTCACTTGAAGTGTCCGTTGCTGAAGTGCCTGAACCTACATATGATAGTCAAGCTGGAAATACGACTGAGCTAGATGACATTCAATCTGTCACACTTGAGGCAGCTAAAACTGCTGAAGAAGGCCAACCACACTCGGTAGAAAGTTCAGGTGATGTCTCTGCGATGGTTCCTGGAGTAGTTTCACAGGAAGAAAATCCAACTGCTGAAGTATACATTTCAGGCCAGCTAGCTAGTGATAATCAAAGTGACATTAAGGAACAACGTCTAAGTTCAGAAAGCAATTCGTCTGAGAATGCAGCTTCTATGCTTGAACTGGAAAAGGTGACCAGGGAGATGAAAATGATGGAGACTGCGCTTCTTGGGGCTGCTCGACAAGCCCAGGTATAATAAACTGAACTGTTGATCTATTAAAAGTTTCAATTATTTATTAATGAACATTGGAAGAAAGTAAATCACAACTCCGAGAAATGAATTATGTTGAATATTAATTGAAAGCTATGTATGAATAATAGAAGAGCATGGACACATTACTTATAATGATATGGTAATATGGGGAACGTTCTGCTTTCAGTGTAGGAAATTAAACAGTAACGAACACAACCGGATATGTTTGAATCTGTGAAAGGCGTGTGAACACTTTCAGATCGAATCAATTCAGTGGTTCTACCAAATTATTCAATCGGATACAATTCAGAGATTGAGAACGTTTTGAATGTTTGTTTGAGATTTTTTATGAACCAGAGAGAATTCTGACCAAGAAGAAAAACGTATATCTCTATGAAAACGGGATTAGGGCACTAATAACTGCCTTTTGGGCAGTTTCCTAGGTTTCAAAGTTGTCCAATTTAGTCCCTCAATTTCCGAAAATTTAATTTTCTGAGGAATTTTTAACATAGCAACTTAATGGCGCTGCCCCTTGGACCCTGCCAGGGGCTGCCGCCCCTGGAACCCCGCTCCCAGGGGCGTTGCCCCCGGACCCCCGTCCCTTAGGGGTTTCGCCCCTAAGATCTTAATAAATTCAAATAGGTGTGCACTCCGCACGTCCAAGCCTAAATGATGTCTTATTATGACAAAATTGGTCAAACAAGTTAATCCAATTACACTAAAATATCCAACATTCAGTACTCCGAGATGGCAGCTTATGCGTAGTTTAAATGATAATACTGGGGTATACTGGAACTTTCATTGCTTATATGATTTCTTATTTATGAAAAGTGTTTGTTATAATTGTTTTTGGGCTTAAATTAGTAATACTTTACTCTCTCTTTCCACTTCAGCCTTCAGATACATCATAAGCTTTGAATTTTGCAATTCTCTTAAAGATCTGAATTATTTGGTTTATCTTTTGTTTGTCCATTTATGCCTCTAATAAAAAAGATGGCTAAAGTAAGTTTTACATGGACAATCAGGCACTTTGCTATATGATAGGCTGGATGAGAATAGTTTCGTCTTAAAGCCAGCCAGTGATTGTTGCTGATTATGTAAGTTGTTAGGTGCAAAGGGTTAATAACCGGTAACCCGAACCGGCCCACAATCGGCTGCCTTTCCATAATGGGG
>LBNU01022069.1:8481-33174 GCA_014162995.1 Artemisia annua | reverse complement strand
GTATTTGCCTTCTCTTAACAGGCAAAAGCTGATGAAATTGCAAAACTGGGATTGAACGAGAATGAGCAAACTCAAGTCTATAATCGAGCGATCAAGAAGGGTTAGGTCCATCCATATTGTCGCTAAATCACTGCTAAAAGTGTATGATTCAGTTGTAATTCCCCATACTTGCATGTCTGCAGCTTTGCATGTGAACAGTTATATTCAAAAGCTTTCCTTCTAATCTCTCTCTTTCACATTATTAAACAGAGGAAACCAAATGAAGCAGATATTGAATCTCTACGAGAAGAGTATCATCAAAGGGTCTCAACTCTTGAAAGAAAGGTAACGGGTTTGTAAATATCAATTTTGTTTCCCTTATATTTTGTTCCTAGGAGAGCATGGTAAGAAAGGTCTTTAAATCATGCTACATGTATATGTAGTGTCTTATCGATCATCTAAGCGTTCAAGTCTTGAGGACAAGAAGTTAGTTCATATTCTCCAAATCTGTTTAAGCTAAAGGATTTCTTCTTTAAGCAACGTAGCAAGTTTCATGGCGTCAAAAGTGTTGCTGATATACTTGTTTTGGTTGCTATGCTTTAACTTATAGTTTCACTACAGGTTTATGCTCTCACAAAGGAAAGGGATACATTACGCAGAGAGCAAAATAAGAAAAGCGATGCTGCTGCTCTTTTGAAAGAAAAAGATGAAATAATCACTCAAATTATGGCAGAAGGTAATTACATTATCTAAACCAGTTAACAAAAGGAATCCCGTTATGCTATGATATAATGATGGTGGGTATCCATTTTTTCCTGCATTTAGGCGAAGGACTTTCAAAGAAACAAGCCACTCAAGAATCTCTAATCAGGAAGCTGCGGGCACAGGTATGCAATAAAGATACCACTGGTTTTCCATTTTAGAAGCCGAAACTCTCCCTCTCCACATATCATAAATGTGTATTTGTTATGTTGTGTGAAAGCTAGATCAGGGAGTTTGAAGAAGAGAAGAAAGGATTGATGGCCAAGCTACAGGTAATTTACTGCTCCGGCTTAATAATTATTTTATAGACTATAGACGGGTCATAATGAGCTGGTTAGGTAATGAGTCATAATTCGGAAACTTTTCTGTTAATGTTACTTACCATTTTAAGTTACTTAACAGGTTGAAGAGAGTAAAGTAGAGAGTATAAGGAGGGATAAGGCAGCTACAGAGAAATTGCTGCAATTAACAATAGAGAAAAACCAGGCTGAACTAGCAACACAAAAAGAATATTATACAAATGCGTTGACTGCAGCTAAGGAAGCTGAAGCATTAGCAGAGGCACGAGCTAACACTGAAGCCAAAACTGAAGTCGAGAGTCGTCTAAAAGAGGCTGAGGAACGCGAAGTTATGCTAGTTCAAACACTCGAAGAGTTAAGGCAGACTCTTAGCAGAACAGAACAGCAGGTTTATAGTTAGAACGTATAAACTTCATTGCTTGTTAATATTAGAGGTGTCAAGGTGATGGGACAAACGGGTTCAGGTTAAAATGGTTTCTTTTCTTTTCTTTTCCTTTTTTTTTTTTTTTTTTTTTCTCTGGGTCAAAACGGGGCTGGTCCTACTATATTCTTTCAATTATAATCTACCTTTTGGAACACAATGATTTAGGAGATTTTTTGCATTAGAAGTACATTTTGGGCAACATTTGAGCCGTTTAGTTCAGTTTTTCTAAATAACCCGTTTGATCCGATTTAGATGAATGCAACCCGATCCGCCCATTAATATGTAAATGGATCGAAATTGCCACCTAGTACTAAATATGTGTATGTTACTAAATTCTGTATTTGCAGGCAGTTTTTAGAGAAGACATGCTTAGGAGAGACATTGAGGACCTTCAAAAACGTTACCAAGTACATCCGATCTCCTTAATTATCTTTATCAAGTCAGTCTTGTGTTTTATGTAGTATATTATCCACCAGCCATCCATGATTCATTACCTCTAAAAATTTAAGGGGTGTTTTAATTTGCTCTTTGGAACTAATTACATGATTTGCGACTTGTTGCAATGATCCTTTTTAACGTCTGAAAAAGCAAATTTTGTCTCTATCTATTTGATTATATAGTACTTGGCTGCGACATAACTGATCACACATTACTAAATTTAAGTTACACCTTTACCCATTTATGTAACCTCATTAAATGTTCTTTGACAGAATGTCGCTAATCTTTTTCATATAATCTCATTTTTAATCATTTTATCTGTTAGTTCCATAATAAATCTGCCAAAACTCAAACATCTTATTATCTTATTATTAACTTAAAACTGCAAAAACACATGCAAGTATGCAACAACTATCTTTTACAAACAGTTTTATTACAGCTGCTTCTCTGATTCTGATTATTCAATATTGCATAATCCTGTGTATACACACATCCAAACAACCCCCTTACGATCTCATTTGACTCCAGGAAAGTGAGCGTAGATGCGAGGAGTTGGTCATGCAAGTTCCTGATTCTACTAGACCTCTTTTGAGGCAGATAGAAGCTATGCAGGTTGGTTTTCCTTATACAATTTATTCCTGATAAAAGTGAGTTTTTCACTGCTTGTTTTGCTGAACTCCCTTTTTGGATAGGAAACCACGGCTAGAAGGGCAGAAACTTGGACTGCTGTTGAAAGATCATTAACCTCAAGGCTTCAGGTCCTACAAATATATTTTTACTTAAATTATTTTTCGATGTTTTATGTGCTTTTCTAAAATATTAGTTTGTAGGAAGCGGAGGCGAAATGTGCAGCTGCAGAGGAGAGAGAACGCTCTGTAAACGAACGCTTATCCCAAACATTATCTCGAATAAATGTTCTTGAAGCTCAGGTACTTGCTAATACTATTTGCTTTGTTTCGAGTTTTCGACTAGAGGGGGCAAGATGTGCTTTTTGGGTAACGTTTTAAAATAGATTGGATCCGTCCAATTAGTTAATCAAATAATACCCTTTTGTCCATTTAAATGTTTGAATAAGCATATTTGTATGGTTCATGTTTGACCCGTTTTCTTTGAAAATATTTTTGTTATTTGACCCATTTGCGGGCCTGTTTGAGATGAGAAATTGCCCGAATCATCATTAGAAATTGTCACCTCTTTCAACTTATAGCAATCAATGGCTTACCTCTATAATGTGTTGCAGATATCATGTTTAAGAGCTGAGCAAACACAACTTACTAGGTCCCTAGAGAAGGAAAGACAGAAAGCATCGGAAAACCGTCAGGAATATTTAGCACTCAAAGAGGAGGTAGATACTCATAAAGATCATGTGAATCAACGTGAAGAAGAGATAAGAGAACTCAAGAGAAAGCACAAGCAAGAGCTGCAAGAAGCATTGGCTCATCAGGAACTTCTCCAGCAGGTAGCATTGTAGTACCTTTACGTTTAGTATGTTTTACAGATAATTACCTACTTTTCTTAGATAATTTTTCGAGCATAAGTGTTCTTTAACTCCATTCTATAATTTGCGTGTAATCTCGTTTAACTTGGTGGGGCAATTTTTATTTATTCATTATTTTAATCCATAGAGTAAAATAAGGGTGTTCAAATAGGTTTCAAACCAAAACAACCCATTATCGGACTGAACCGAAGCTGAACTTTTAAATTCAAATATGGTTTAGCTTTTCCGTATTCGCTTGGGTGATTATAACTAAACCAACCAAATATAATATTACATTGTATCATACATTTATTATTTTGTATTATAAGCGACTTCAGCTTGGTCTGAACTGAATTGGTTTGATTTGGACTTGTTGAATTCAATTATAAACCGAATTCGAATTTGATTTATTCTAATCAATGAACCCATAACTGAGGAACCCAGAAGAGAAGTAGAAGTAACTTCGTCTATATAGCAAGGAGCTTCATTATGTTCCACTTAAAGATTATTTAGTGATGGGTTTCTGATTTACAAAATTATTTATAAAGTCCTGTCTGTTAAGCTGTATCATTCTCGTTTATTTGTGTGATAACCTACTACTGCCAGCTTGTATTATAATAATAACTACAAAGTGATGACCTGCCAAATATTTGTTCATCGCAGCAATCGAATTCGTTATAGTGATCTGTTTCTTTAAATCATCTTAATTTATATTATTTCCTGATAATTGCAGGATATAGAACGTGAAAGAGCTACCCGTTTGGAACTGGAAACGACAGCTCGCCAACAGTCTTCTATTGCTTCCGAACCTAGTCCCCTAGCTAGAACCAAATCTCTCTATGATAATGGTATAGAAGATGTATTGATATATATTTATGATCTGTCTTTTTCTTAATAGTTTATTTAATGTCTGGACCTCATTTGCAGGCTTGACTCACAGACTTTCAAATGCAAGCAGTATAGGTAGTATGGAGGAAAGTTTTTTTCTTCAGGCATCTCTAGGCTCATCTGATACATTATCTGAAAGACGAAATCATGGAGAACCTACCATGAGCTCCTATTATTTGAAGAGTATGACCCCGAATGCTTTTGAAGCTGCCCTGCGTCAAAAGGAGGGTGAACTCGCATCTTATATGTCTAGATTGGTATGCAAAGCTTCTGAATCATATGAGGCTGATATCATACTTATCATAACTACTATTCAAATATCCTCCCCAGGCCTAAATAAAACTATTTTTTAAGAAACTAATAGTTCTAGATGTTGTTCTTATTAGAAATGGAAAGACGGGTGGGATGGCGGGCTGGGTAATGGGTCGGAACGGGTTTGGGTTGAAACAGGTCACTTTTGGTACAATCTAACAGGCTGGGTGGAATTGAGTTGACCCACAAATACTTTTTGTTCATTAAATTGTATTATAACTAACGCATTAATTGTGATTACAAAGACAATTTCTTTTGCAGTGATAATCTGAATCTTTAAATAAAATGATTTAGAAGATTGCATGCATTACAATACAATCCAAATTGATTCATTTTTTGAGTTAATGGGTTGAAATCGTCACCTCAAAATTATACATTTTTTCGCCCACCCTTGTCCAATTATCTGATATTAACGTGTGATTTATGGTTTGATGTGAACTTAGGCATCTATGGAATCCATTCGTGACTCACTAGCCGAAGAGTTGGTCAAGATGACTGAGGAGGTATGCTTTCCTTTCTTTTTTATTTATTCTTCTCATCTCTCACTGCCACTCTTTAGTCTACTTAACAAGCAGGAAACATAGATCCGTTCTTTTTAAATAGAGAAAATAAGTAGCAACTCCATAAATTAAGCAATTAATATAATTAGAGAAGAGCAACTACAAAATAAGCTAATGTAGTTGATTACTGTAAAAGACCTAGAATAAATTAAGACAAACATATAACTTATAATTATAAATAATGGAACCATGTATTTCGGCGCAGTGTGAAAAATTGAGGTCAGAAGTGTCTCTGATGCCTGTCTTGAAAGCGGACATAGAAGCACTAAGGAGCAGGCACTCTGCTGCATTGGAGTTGATGGGTGAACGAGATGAGGAGGTATATTTTCACATATGATTTGGCTCCACTGTTCTTCCGATTTCTGATATATATGATCGCTCTTTTTCTACTACCTCCAAAATATATAAAGCATGGTAGATATTAGCAAAATAAGAAAAGTTATACTGACAAACCTCACACGCATTATGTATTATTGTAGCTTGAAGAGCTTCGTGCTGATATTGTGGACTTAAAGGAGATGTACAGAGAACAAGTAAATATGCTTGTAAATAAGGTAACTTTTAAATTTAAATCCAAATCTGTACATAAAAAGTTTAGTAATATGAATTTTGAAAAGACAAACAATCTTTACTTTCAACTTATGTTCCTAAACATTCGTATCTACAGATCCAGGTATTGAGTTCATCGATCAGTGCTGCTTAGGGAGGTCACCCTGGCGGTACCGTGGTTTCTTCCACCTGAAAAAAATCGTATTGGGTGGTACATGTTGTAGTATATGTGTTGATATAGTATAACATCATGGTTCTTTCTTTATTTATTATTTTCTTTTACTCCATTTTCCCTTGCATTATTTTTGTTTATACCAACTTGTATAAATACCAGAAACATTTTAACTTCTGCTTTTTAATTGTATATGATGCGAGTTTGAGCGGAACATCATCTAATGATGTTTTGATATGGATCAGGATAGCCTCTCATTTGTTATGTAACTTTTTGTTTCGAATATGAGAACAATGAGTTTGTTTTCATGATTATTTATGTCAAAATGTAGTTTATTGCGTTTGTACATCAAGTCCAATGAACATGTACTTGAGCATTTTGTATGTGTATGTATAAAGATTGCTTGTATGTAACTTCTGTAGTTCCTCTTAAAATAAGTGTTCACAAGCAAAAAGTAAACATACAACAGTGAAATGTGTTAGATTATTGTAAAATATCAAATCTATCCACGGTTTTCAGTTTCGTGGCAGAGCAAATTTATATAATGAAGAATATTATAAATCATTTCGGAAGTAGATATTATTTTCGGACAAGATAAAATTTACAGAATGCCGATGCTTTGTGGACTGTCTTCTAAGACCGGACATAATGGTGACTTGGTGAGTTTTCACTTTCTACCACCTCGACATCAATGCAATATCTTTCTCTTTTATCTTCTCGCCACTTTTACTCCCGTAACCATCACCATTTACCTATACCTCACTAAACACATAATACAAACCCACACGCATTTCCCCTTATCCGGTGGTTATTACAATTGATTGCACCATCTTTACCACCCACCACATGCGATAATGTAGCACCGTAGCGATTGACCACGCGTGAAAACCCCTCACCGCATGTGAATGTTCGTCCCATTATATACCATTTAGCTCCGCATCACCTCTCAAATCTTCTTACTCATCATGTATCCCACATGGGAGATGATTTGCACACTCTAGCTTTCTATCTGCACATTTCAGTGTAAAAGCAGTTAAAGCAGTATGTCAATAATGTACAAGTATTTAATGCATCAATAGATGTGTCACAATCAATAGTCAATGAGTGCAAATCAATTCCCATCTCACATTTGCGTGTATCTCAACTTTTATATAAAATTCAACACACACACAAAATCAACATCATGCTCACGAACCGGATTACGCAAAGGAGCGTGTAAAGGGGGAGGGGTGGGGTTGTCGTGAAGCTTCTCACATGAGGCCCAATCATGCCAAGTAGGGCTCACGCATGAGGCAACAAGGCCATACGCTTGGCCTTAGGTAGTAAGTGTTAGAATTTATGTATCATGACTATCATATAAATAAGTAATACAAAATAGCACATATAGCAGAAGCAAAGGATCAAGTATAACATAATAATAGTTAACTAAAACATAAATAGAAAACGTACCGTATGCGATTCTTGATCAATGTAAGAACAATTGATGAACCCTAATTAGGGTTTATATTAGATCTATGAATAACCCCTTACCTTTTTGTTATTCGATCTCTTGATAACAACAATAGTGTGTTGTTACCTCGTTCTTGTACACACAAACTCAATTGAATAAAAGAGATTGCAAGATCAAAGTGAATACTTTATGTTTTTGAAAAACAAAATCGACAAGCCCTTGTAGGGGTTGTTTGCCGATCGGTTTAGGGAAGGAAAAGAGAAGGAAAACCAAGCCTTTAGGTTTAGTGTACAAGAGATATCCTCATGAATGAACCTTGGCCTTGTATTTATAGGATTAGACAACTTAGGGAACAAGTTAGGGTTTGGGAAACCCCCTCCCTTTGTGGATCGACCGGCCATGCCTCCTAGGAGGGTGTTCCGGATCCTTCTTGTCATCTAATAACACTCTAGTCCTTCTCGTTTCTTCCTAACGATATTTAGTCCATACATTTATTAACTAATGACCGTTATATCCGTTAAGTATTCAAATAATAATAATAATTATATATAACATTTAATATAATCATTATTATACTTTTATTCTCGTTTGTAATGTGTGCAATCCCGAGGTCTCGGGTTCGATTCTAGACATTTACATATTAATACATAACCATATTTCCAACAGCTCCCACTTGGTTATTTATTAATAGTAAAATGATATTGGTCGGCGTCTTGCAACACTCCAATACCCCTAGTTCAAACCGAGCTGAGTTTCCTGGAAAAACCCTTAACGATTCATCGTTATTATTATCCTTTTGTTTCTAATACTCTGATTAATAAAGAAATAAATCTTTATTAAATTTCAGTTTCTCGTATATCAATGATTGAACAAAATTACCAAAACATCTGAACGTATTCCAGATAGACTTTGGGTGTGGCCACACAAACATTTTGTCAATCCTACGAGTGGCCCATAGTATTAAACTTCAAAACAAATTTGAAGGAACAAATTCTATCTTGACTACAAGACTAACCCATGAACTTTGCAACACTTCTGAAAACAACCCTTATAACTACCAGTTACGGATAGCGGTAGATTGCTCCACAGAAATGCACTACATTCATGACACTTATCTGGCATCTCAAGTCTGAGGATAACTAATTATGATTTACTTAGATAAGTAAAATCATTTAGTTTGGGATAAGTCCAATATCCAATTCATTGAATACCTTAATTGTCTTCCCTTAATAATATTCCCATATTATTAACCAACAATGGACAGTTTTAGAATAATAAAATTATTCAAGGATATAAACATGCAAAAACAAGGATATATATTATTAAAGCAATGTAAATAAACAAACCATTCTTTATTTCATTGGAAATTAATAATCGTACATTACATCCTTTTATCCAAATACTAAAATAGATCAATGCATGATAATTCTAGTTAATGAATTATGCCTCAAGTCATGTCAATCATACTTGTTGACTAGGCATAAATCAACTAACTTTGATCTATAATAATTTTGAGAATACTTATTTCAAGAATTTAATTAGCAAAATTCTTGTATGTGTGTATCCAACTATCTTGATATAATCACACAATATTTCATAAATGATGTGATATCCTCAACCATCAATTTATGACAATCAAACTTTCAAACATTTTAAAGTTTAAAGTATTCTAATTCTTTAATGTATAATGCAACTATGCTCTTAGTCGAGCACAACTAGTTCACATGGCCATTAACAAGGATAAAATCCTACCATGACTAGTATTGAGTGTCATCTCAATTAAACTAGCATCATTGTATTAAAACTACAATATGCTCTTTAAAATCCCGTAAACTTAATATCCATTGTGTAATTTTGATGCCTTCCAATCTTTCAAGATTTACTGTCGGCTATAACAATTACGCAACAATTTGCTATATTGTATATACTTAGAATTTAGGAGCAGTTCCAGGTTGAGGATCGTTATTCTAAGACCAAACATATTCCATTAGAATATTCATTACACAAGTTATATAATAACTTTGATTGGATATCAAATATTGTCGAATCATTGAGCATGATACAACAATAAAATGATATACACGAAAATCCTTCAGTCATACTTAGATTTTATTCATGCTATATCTTTACAAATATATATATATATTTAGTCTTTCAAAATGATATATCATATTCTATTAGATTTATTTACCGCACAAGTTTATTAAACAATAAACTCTTGTTCCAAGGTTGTATGTTTTATTTTCTAAATCATCTAAGTAAATTTTCATTCCAATAAGACTTAACATTTTACTTATATGGAATTTTACTTCTTATATGTTATACAACATATATGATTTAGTAAATCAAACATAATACTCCCACTAGCTTTCAGGAATACTTAGAAATTACCTTATTCCAATTATAAATCAAAACATTGATTTAACAATTAATCATAAGAGTAATCTCCTAGATGCATGCATTATCCATTCATGGATTATTGCGCTTTGTATACTTCCAAAGATTTATTTGAATTCATAAACTCCCTTTGATTACTTATCGTCCTCGCTCAAGTAATCATTCAAGAAAGAGTTTTGATATTCATTGTCAAATTTCATATTCATATAAATATGACAATTACCATCTTTGTATTTTTAATGTGCTTAGGAAAGAGTATTCAATCATAGTTAATTGCTTAAATATGATTAATAATCTTGTCATAAGACATACATTAAAATATGTATACAATTTTGTCCATATGAGTTTTAACAAAGATTTAAACCACTAGGGTTACATTATCTTTGAATAAACTCATCATCATTCTCTAACTATTAAGAATTAAGATAAACCAAATTTGTAAAATTTGAATATCTTTATGAACAGCATCTATAACATTCATAGTATGAGTAGTTTACCCAATCCATTATTTGGTAATACTTCATCATATAATTCCCAGCATATTAATCAAATACCTGAGATATCCAAGTGGATCTATGAATGATAATTCCATCATCATGAGGTTTATCATTTACATGTTAAGCCTCATCATGATCTTTACTAGTGTGTTTTTAGAAGATTATGTATTTTGTAATAAACTCCCACTTGCCTTTAGTAATCTATAGACTATCTATAAATACTTAGCAATAAGAGCAACAATCCAATTTTCTCTTTTTGGGATATTACAAATACACATTGAGAGTTCCTGACATGCTTTGTTAATAACTTTCACATAAGTATCTTAACAAATTCTGAACTTCAATTTTAAGACTTAATGTGATTCATCACATTCCAGGATGTCTTATAAATCTTCTAGGAGTCTAATTGAGTATATTAAATTCATACTCAATTTTCTAACCTTGATAACTTTTGGAAGAAAGAAGTTATAGTTATCTTTAATCAAACAATAACAATAAAGTTTGATTCTCCTAACCGAACATACCATAAATTTGTGGTATTTTATTAGGACTCACATTGTCAGACAATCTATCAATATGAAAGATAAACTTATATCTTTTAGCTTGTCTATTTACCAACTAAATCAGCTTAATGATAAAATAGAATTTCCAAGCCACTTTGCATGCTTTATAACCTAAGTACTTATTAATCAAGTTACTTCTTGTTCATGTTTCTATAAGAAGACATAAACTGTTATAATCCCATTACACGTTATTAATCATTGATCAACTCAATGACTTCTTGTATATGTCTTAATTAAAAGACCATAACAAGTTAACGTCTTACTTTATTATAAGTCTTGTAATACTTAAAAGACTTCATGTTTATAATTATAGAATACAATATAAACATGTATAATTAAAGTAATCATGAACACCATCATTTGGTTTCAATAATATTTTCAAGTTAACTCACTACTTCATTTATTTATGTCATTCTAAGAATACATAATTATTGAAGTAGTATTATATTACTTCATGCATTTATGTCATTCCAATAATACATAAATATTTGAAGTTGTCTTGTTATCATATTGACACATGTTCTAATAGATGTCTAATTTAGAAACAGTAAATTATCCATGTAGGTCTCACGCATACATGGAAATTCACCTTGTTGTTGGAATTTAGTCTGCGTCTCACGTTTACTAAATTTCAACACCAAGTGTTTCTTAGATTAGATGTATTAATCATATTAGAACTATAATCTCTTACTTTGCAGTTAAGAGAATCCTTTAAATCATATTACTATGTGTTGTACCTTGCACACAATCAAGATTTCTCCCACTTGTGCATGGAACAACATCAAGTACCACATAAACAACACGCACGCGTTTGTTATTGTGAACAATATGATTTGTGTCAATATGTTAACATAACTAGTAGATATAGAGTCATTCAATCAATCAAGGAAACGTACATGACTATCCTTGAAAATATTAATGTCTATATTTTGGAAAGTAATTATCTTGAGATATACAAAAGATAATCTGAGATATACAATCAAGACAAAAGTCTTATAACTCCCACTGAATTAGAGAACATTACAATAATCCCTTATTCAGTAATAGGCACACAATACTCCCACTGAATTTGACAACATTGTAAATGTTTCATTAATCAGTGAAAGGAATTAGTGTACTATTTACTTTCCTACATCTTTTGAGAAAAACCCATTCCAACAATTATATAGGTTCTAAAAGAATGTATTCTACTATGTAAATGTGATTCATCACATTCCAAACTATTAACTTGAAAAAACTGGGCATGCAATTTCTTCCTGAATAGATCTATCATACCAACAATTGTATGTAGTATCTTTAAATGGTCAAAACAAAACAACTAGATAAAATTGCTAGTTTGTCTTTTACCATTTTGCGGTAATTTGTCTAGTTTCTATTTTAATAACTCATAAAGTGCAAATCATCTTACTATTAAAGATTGCTATGAGTTATTTATTTAGAAAATAAACAATTCTAATTATCCTATTATACCTTTCTCATTCATGAAAAGGATTAGGATTAAGTCTCACACTTCTCTATATGGAAAGAAGACTATATTTATTCTTTTCGTAAATTTGATCCTAACCAAAAACCCATACGGGTATAGATCAATTTACTTGTGAAAAGGATAACTTATGTTTACGGTTCAATGTTGCATAAATACATTTAAAAGAATTTGCAAAATTCAATTTTAGTATTTTCGATAATACATGTTTCAAGAAAATATAATACCCATGGAAATATAATATAACCAAATAATTTTCTTGAAAACCTAGGATCCAACTTTTCATAATTTCACTACGTCAGTTGATCTGCCATATAGTGAATCTTTATAAAAGATGGTAATCTGTCGAACAATAATTGGCAAACAAGTTTTCCAATTCCTAGAAAATTATGGGATTTACATCAAATTGATTCATCAATTTGCAATGTAAGCATGTTTCATCCCATCTCATGCCGTAAGCTCTAGGTCTCACGCATCAACTTACTTAAGTCGTCTAACTTAGAAACTGCAAATTCTCCATGTGTGGTCTCACGCACACTCGGAAATTTACCTTGTCATTAATCTTGGTCCAGGTCTCACGCATACCCAAAATTAACTTCAAGTGTTCCTTATAGTTAGATGGCATGTGACTTAAATTTTAGGGTATTTAGTTTTTGATGTGTCAAAAACATGTATAAAGATGCATGCACTCATCTTTATGACATAAATTTTACAAAACAATTTTTATAAATCCAATTCATTAAAGTGAGCATCATCAAAGTTTTAATTGGTGCGTTGAGCGAATTACAACATTGCACTAAGAGGCTTCGATCTAAAAGGAATCCAAGATGACATACAAGCGAGCGTAGAGACAGAATGGAGTCTCTCTAAGGCCACAATTTAATGCGAAACCAAACTTATGCCTCACCTTATAGTATGCCATTGAGCCTTGAAAACGTTAAAGAACAGTCACCTCAACCAATTAAAAGTTTATGAAAGCTCAAAACTTTTGTTTCACCATTATTAGTCCAATTTAATTTTTCTTTTGAAAACTACCCTTGTTATTGCTTACAATAAAATAAACACATAACAATTAACAAGTAATTTAAAAGAAACAATAAACAACTAATAAATAAATAAGGTGAAAACACATAGCCGCATGCAAGCTTAATTAGATAAAACCCTAATAAAAACAATTCTAGGTTTATAATGTGTATAATCAATCAAACTCCTGTTGGTCCATCTCTCTCTTACTTACTCTTTCGGGATTTCAACGGCACTGCAAAAGACCCTCTACGGTCGCGAGTGCTGATCGCCGACTTGTTGGATAAAGAGGGAGATACCCAATTTCCTGACCTTGAATTTGTTCGTAAATCTATCAAGAAGCTCGTTCGAATGCAGAACGGAGATGTACGCTATTCGTGTATGATTAGAAACACTGATGATGTAAGCCTTTTGAATTCTTGTCGTATCGATCCTTTCAGATTCTTGCTAGAGTTAGATAGGTAGCTCACCAACTCAAGCTACCGTCGGAACTTAGCAGCATTCGCGACGTTCTTATGTCTGCAATCTAAGTGATGACTTGCCATTGAGGCCGTTGTTATTCCTCTTGGAGAAATTTTAATATCTTAACGTTCGAACCTTGTTGACCTATTGGAATCTTGAACCTTGGAATTTGACGACTTTCATTTAGTCGCATTCTTATTGATAGAGTTCGTCGAAACTCGCTAAAGGATTCTAAACTCGCGTAGTGAACGTGAAGATGAATCCTCGTGCGTATATGCTTATTTCTTTCAGAACCTGATGAGTAATTGGAATTGAATCGTGAGGACACGATTCTTTTAAGGAGGTGGGACTGTGACAACCCGCAAATTTCCCTATAAATTCTATTCGGAGAAAAGATAATCTATTTTGAGTTTGGTATGATTTTCGAGAAACTAGACGTATTTATATTCATTTTTATTGGAAATATTATTTTAAGCGCATTGGTGTTATCCCCGTATCATAAATCTATCGTTTACTAGTCGAAAGAGCCACGAGCCTCATTTCGTAAAAGATTTCAGATATTATGCTTTTGGTCCCTGTGGAATATTTTCACAACTACCCCTCATCTTTTGTGAACCTTATAAGTTGTAAGTTGCATTTTATTTAAATCTAGGTGGAGTATATAAAGGGAAGTAAAACCCATCTTATCCATTTTTAGGGTTCTCTCCCTCTTCCTTCACCTTATCCAGCCGACAACACCAACTCCCTCACTCCTCATCTTTTCCGGCGACAAAATCCGGCCAAACCACCGCCACCACCGCGAGTGGTATCTCACCACCACCACCAGGTTCATCCTCATCTCCCTCTCGTTCTCTTGATGTGATGCACGCGCGACAAACCATCACCCAAACACCCCTTTGGTCCGCTTTCAGTCGCGAACCACCACTCAAACCATCAAGATCATCATGAAACCTCCCTTATATCACATTCCTTGTCATGGATCTGTGGTGCACGCGCCTCATCTCGCCACTGGCTCCACCGCCGCCATCACCACAGGCTTCTCAGCCGCAAGCCACCGCTTGTACCACCATCTCCTTCATCATCTCGTAAAAAAATGCAAGACGTTTTGGAGATTTATTTGGGTTTGGATCGTGGGTCAACCTGGGGTCAGTTTGTTCGTTGTTTTGGTAGTTCGAGTGGTACTCGAAGAAGACACCATCATCAGTTCCTCTTTCTCCTCGTTCTCGTTGTCCGTGTGGTATGGTAAACCACGTCTCGTCTTATTTATTTTGGTTACCGATTTATTAATTTGGTTATATGTTTTCGTGGAACTAATCTAGTAAAACAAGTCACTGAGTTTTGTGGATTTTGATTTGAGTAGAACGTGAATAGCAATTGGTTAAAAACAGATTATATTGTTTTATGGATAAAAAAAATGGATTTGAAAACGATTTTTACTAAGTATTCGTGTGGTAAGTTTAATAAAAAGAAATATGGGTTTGGTTGTGTTGATGGTCTCGATCTAGCAGTCAACCAAGGGTGATTGTTTGTTCATTATGATAGTCACAAGAGTGTTAGTTTGAGCTTATTATAATCTGGTGGTCTCATGACTTTTGATGGTCGTAACCGCTATTTAGTCTCGGCAGTTAAGGAACCTACAATTTTGGGCGAAGTTGAGTGTTTCTTTGGTTTTCGAATAGCGAGACACCAAGGGTGCTCGTTGTGTTTGATTGTCTTGGTCTAGCGTAAGAGTAGTCACAAGTGCCTTTATGATTTTGGTGAAACAAATATGCTAGGGTGCGTTGTTTATTGTAGACTTTTGGGTACAAGTCGATAAGAAAACTAAAGATTATATTGGTTGAAGGTAAAAAGAGTTATGTTGTCATAACTTAAGTTAGTTAGTAATAAATTTGGTCATTTATCGGACTAATTTAATTCATTAATTTTTATTTATGAACATTGGTACGTTTCGGACTATAATTGGGATTGTGACTTGGATATGGTTAACATGAATACTTAACGGATTTGATAATTGGGACTTTGACTTGGATCATTGGATAAATATTGGACAATGTGGATATTTAATGGTTTGAAACTATTGGATGTTTATTTGATTTGGACATTGGACGTTGGACGATATGGACTTATTGGACTTGAAACAAATACAATATATTAGACTCGTAACGAATTTAATATATTTGATTCGCAATGAATACACAATAAGTAAATAGTGTCTAATAAACAATGAATACTCTTTATTAGTTTTCCAATAAATTGTCGGGAAATATTGTTTTAGAGAATTGAAGTTATTTAAAGTCTATTGACTTGGAAAGGTTACATAAATGGACGCGCCATGCCGAAATTTATATAACTTTCTAAACTTACATTTTTTATTTCCAATCTTTTTAAGACTTCTTTTATAAAACCCGACAAAGAAGTTAAAATAAATAGTTCTATTTAATTCTTAAACACTTTCGTATTAGAATTATTAACTTGCGATTTCCTTATAAAACCTAATGGACTATTTTAAACCATCTGGGATTATGGATTAAGTAACGAAACTTATCGATTGACCTATTTTATATTAAATAGTTAATTGTCGTCGTTGTCTAGATTTTCTTTAATTAACTTGAGTTTTAGTTTATATCTATCGATTATGTCGATGTTTATTCTCCTTTGGCGTGAGTTGCATGTCGATGTCTTGTTCATTTGGCGTGAGTTGCATTTCGAGTCTATATCTTCTTACCACACCACACGAAACATAAAGCTTTCTTACGAAACATTGATACTTAACTTTTTATAAGTAATGATTCGAGTAATCCACGAAAACTATGACACATCGTTTTTACAGACTTTATTATCGTACGAACTATATTTTGAGATAATCGTATGCGTACTAGGATGTACCCTCGTGTTCGTACTACTTGGTGCCGTCGTGCCCATCTTTTGGATATCGTTGTGATTAACTCTTGATGCCAAGGTGTGTCGGTTATGATTCTTGCATTGCTGTGGCTAAGGTGAGTTCATAGCCCCCTTCTTTTAATAAGTTTTCATAACTACTTTTGGGGAAGAATACATGCTCTTTTAACTAAACTCAATGATTGCTTACTTGAATACATGATCGGTTTGATTAAGATTGGATTGGATGATTGATTGATTGATTTATTGATTGATTGAGTAATTTATCGATATATTTGAATTGAGTATTTGAAGGCATTATGTGTTTGCCTGGTTTATATGAGAGCTTTCTAGCTCAAACTGTTTTCTTGGACCTGCTACTACAAATTGTTTTGCTACATGTGTGGACTACTTAAGGGTAGATAATGGTAGACGTTGACCTAAAGCTAGGGCGATACCCTACTTTGGAATAGACTCTACTTACGGCCTAGTTCGGGGCAGTAATGGGTGGTTCCTTACTGTTAAGTGATCCCAGCTAGTGTACCGTCGAGATGTGGCCCGCTCGCCCCTGACCCTCCGCCTTCGCGAAAGGTGGTAAACTAGTATGAGTATGATAGTAATTGATGTGGAATTGTGAAAGTATGGAATGTATGTCTACGCCTCCCTAGTCACACATAGCACTAAAACTTTTCAGGTCCCAAACTGTTTTTGTAACTTAAACTCTATGAACTCACCAGCGTAAGCTGACCTTTAGCGTGTATTCTCAGGTTTAAGGCGTTAGCTCACTAATTGAAGGCGCTTGGCAAAGGGCATGGTCATAGGCGACTCTGATGAACATTTGGGACTACTTCAATTATTTTATGGGCCTATTTCCGCACTATTTTTTTATCATGAAAACTTTATGTCTTACATGACAACTTTTATTTTATATTAATGAAATAAAAACCATTCTTTGTGCCTTGTGTTGTGATACCAATTTCGTAGCACCCCAATGCTTGTATGCTTCCGCTAGACCCAAATTTTGGGGGTGTTACACTTAATATAGTTCTTATTGTGTTTCGCGAGATGGTTGGGTTGCTGGAAGAAGGTTGAAAGAAATTAAAGAAAGTTGATGTCTTTGCGGTCATATTTTAAAAAGGCAAAACAGAGCATCTGCAATGGGATCACGGGAGGAGTCCTTGGCCAAGGTTGCGGTCCTAAATCTCCAATAAATGTCTCAAGCCTCTTTTTTATTAACATACTAAAAACAAAAATTTAACAAATTAAAACCAGTATATATTATTAGAAATCATCAAACAAAAGAGCACTAGAAACTTAAAATTAAAGAGCTTTGATGCCAACTAAATTAAACACACTCACGATAATACACAGTTACGGGTATTCTAGTAGATACACACTCATGAAAATTATTGATCAACTTTTATTACATGATAGTTAATTTGAGGGACTCATTCAAACTTGAAGAATCTTCAGGTATCTGACTCTTCGGCAGTGCGTGCCACTTGTCAAGGTATGCCATAGAATCCATATCAAGGTTAGGAAGTTGGCGCCCTTTAAGGATGTTCATGATCACTTTGGATTTTCCAAGAATATGAGCTGCACTGCGGATGCTGTCTTGCCTTTTCTCTATTACATCGTGATGGCACTTCATGGTTATGATGCGTGGTAAATTGGTAAAGCAAGCTAAAAATATATCTGCAATTATTTTCGATACACATTCAAAGAGTTCCTCACCTGTGGGCCACTCTTCTTGTTTGATGCAATGGATCAGTATGGTATGGCTTATTCGGTACATGGAGTTCGCGGCAAGAATATTTTCATGTGAGTAATCTAGGCTTCCATTTTGGAAGCTCTTAAACTGTACTATTTTGGCTGCTCTATCACCCAACCATTGAAGAATGTCTTTTGATGTTTTTCCTTTACAACCATTCTTTTTAAGATCAGCTTGTAGCCAAGTATGATATAGCTCAACTTCTATGCCCACACGCCTAGATGCTTTTCTTGCCTTTACAAATTCTTCATTTACATTGAGTCTCTCTTCGATATGTTTTACAAATTCGAGACCTTCGGTCATGCTTACAAGTAACCCCTTGACGTTATCCTTTGGTATGTTAGTGTGACAACTGGTAAATTTGAAAACCGGATTGAAAATCGTTTTATTATTAAAATGAATCGTAAATTTTATTGAAACGGTTTTCAGAAATTATGGGAATTGGTGATTGATTTTGTGGGATGTAATCCGTATCGTTGATTATTTATGTGGAACATTATGTGTTGGGTTGTGATAATTAGGCACTACTTCGACTCTGGCACTAGGAACCTAATAATACGTAATATATAAAGTTTTGTTACGCAAAATAAATAGAGACGTAATTATAATTACGTTTGGTGGAAAATTTATTTGAAGATGATGACGCATCTTTAATCGAGTGTTGAGAACGTTTGAGATTTAAAAATGAACTCGGAAAGTAAAAGTCGGGATTTATTGAGAAACGGTTACGTTTTATTTTATCGACATGTTATTATCAAATTTCATGGAAAAGTGTATTTGAAGTGATCGGTGGTGATTAAAAACTTATATTGACAACATTTAATATTTTTCGCGAGTTAATATATATGTTACGGGAGGGTCTATACATATTACACCGAGAGTCCTTGTTTTAACACCTATTTTGAAAATATATAAACATGAGGGGCATATTTGCAAATTTCGGGTATATTACCCTAACCCTTTCCCTTCACATAATACATCTTCTTCTTTCTTTTTTTCTCTTCTCCCTCTTCTCCCTTGACTGCCGCCACCTGCAACCCTCCACTGCCGCCTCACCGCCGGCCACCAATACTCACCGCCACCTTAAAAAGGACCACCATCACCTTCACTTTCATTTGATATGCGTCACGCGCCGTCAAACATCATCACCACCTCGCTATTTTCTCACCGCCGTTAATAAACACCACCAATATCACCATTTTGACCTTAAAATCATAGATCGAGTGAAGAAATGGTAAGGACACGCGTTTTACGCGTGGGTTGACTCACCATTAAGTCAACTCGTGATGATTCTTGTTTATTCGGGTTCAAAAACAAATGGGTTTAAGGCTTTGATTAACAAAAATGATGAAAACATAATGGTATCCGAAGTGTGTCGTGTTTTTGTGTCGTCGAAGTGAAGCCGTGAGCTTGAGCTCACGGTTTGGGCTTATTTTTGACCTTGTGATTATTGTTTGATGTTGTTTATTCATTTGGTTATGGTTTTGTGGTATATTGGTGAGGCCAAAGGCCTTAGGGACTGTTTGGTTTTGTTCTAGCAAGAAGGCTTGAGTCGAGACCCTTATGGCCTTGGCAAATTATTGCAAGGCTGATTTTTATTGTTGTAGTTGTTGTTGTTTCAGGTTATTGACAGGGAAGTAGAAGCCGAGACTCTTAAAGTCTCGGCACTTATGTTTGTTGTTTTGGGTTAATTGAATGAGGTGGAACTTTAGTAATCGAGCCGTAGGTTTAGGCCGATAACTCACGCGATAATCGTTACATATTTATATATAGCGTGGAGTTAGTTATTATAACTTGTGAGTTTTGCGCAACGTCGAAGTTATCTTGACTTTTTAGTCAATGGTTGACTTCGACAAATGCCGTAACATGGACCTACATTTAGATTATGGGACTTGGATTGATAAATAAGCCGAGAGGTCATGACTCGGGCTTGTGACTCGAAACAAATAGTAACTCAAGGGTGGACATAACGATAGATTAAAACGTAAACAATGAATAATAATAATATGGTTTTCATATAGAGAAAATAAATAACAAGTATACTTACTTGTTCGGTTTTCTTTGCAAACAAATAACAATGAGTAAAAAGGGGAAAGTTGTAATAAATGAGTTACTAAATGTTTCGAGGGCACGTAAAAACTAGAAGTGCCATAGACGACAATTATCATGCTAATTATTTGCTAGTCACGGATATTTGACATTAATATATCTAACTTACATAGATAACGAACTTATTCGACTTACGAATCTAATAAGAGCTCGTTAAGTATGTTGGAAGGATCTAATAATGGATAACATGTCCTACGATGCGGTCGTGGTATAGTTTTGGAATAATAAGTGAAACAAATACATTGTTAAGCTTATCAAGTTGACCAATTTAATAAGCTTCGACAATCTATTTAGATGACTTATTAAATTATCAAACCTGTCACGTAGATTGCATGGTTTGTTTGATTGGATTCTTTGAAGCGTGAGTTTATATGGATCTTATTGAGTCGACACATCACACACACAAGGATACCAAATACTAAAACGAATTAAGAAAGAGTTTTGAAAATGGAAATGGAATACGTTCGGGATTGGGAAATATTTATTTGAGATTTATGCTGAGGCATATTGATATTATTATTAGGTAGTGCCGAGTCAATAGTCGCCGTTGCAAGATAGTTGATACTTTCATTGCTTCTGTTGATTCTTTGCTATTTGCTGGACCTGAGGTGAGTCATAGCCCCACTTTTACTCATGAACTTTTTTTTCAATACTTGGGGTGAGAAACGTGCAAATTGTTTTATGTGGACTATTATCGCTTTTGATTTCAAAACTTGCTATGCTTATAGAACTAGGTAGGGTAGAGAGCGAGGCCTAGTCAAGAACTAGGTAAGCTGTACAACGAGGCCTAGACCAGATCTAGGTAAGTTGAGGCATGTCGTATCCTTACGCATGTGGGTATGTCGTATCCTTACGCATACAGATTTATTTTGATTTGACTATAGTGTGCACCTATAGGGTTCTGATGTTACGGAGGTTATCCGTGTGATTATGATGTAGCGGAGGTTATCCGCAGGTTTGTTCTGAGGCCTAGTCAAGCTAGCAAGCGTTTTGCGTATATGTCCACTTGATTTGATTATGAATATAAACCTATGATCTCACCAGCGAAAGCTGACTTTTAGCACGTTTTCTCAGGTAATTAATTTATGATTTTGGATACTTGGAGATGCATGCTTGGAAGGCTTGGCAAGGCGATTTGGTTAAAGGATCTATTTTTCTAAAACTCTGATATGTATTTGTGGACCTACTTTTATTTCACTACGCCAAAAACTGGAATAGGCAACACCAAAAATGTGTCACCATACACGTATAGTCACACATGGTTTTTTTCGTATGTGTGACCAAAGCTCGAGTCACCGTAGGGACCTTTGGCACATGTTTTTTTTTTTAGTCCTCAATTACAAAAGAGTAACCAAAAACGTTAAAATGTGTGACTAAATAGTACAATTTTAATCTTGATTAATCAGCTTTGTGTGCCAAAACCTCTTACAGTCACACGAAGCATTCTTTCCTTTTTGTAGGTGTTTACGTCACATAACAATCTAACCATAAAGTGGCCAAAAAGTTTAATAAGTGTGACCATATAGTGTTGAAAGGAAGAATGTATGGTTTTGTGACTATAGATCATCCCAATTGCCACNCTAAAACACCCACTTTTCTAACATGCTCCACATCCCAAATTAAAACGAAAACCAAATATAGAAAAAACAAACAAAACCGCTAACCTGCTAGATTCGTGATGGCATTTGACAATGCCAAAGCGGACGAAACACCTTTACCTCCACCCGACATATCTTCCCCTAACAACAACTTCGCAAACCTCTCCTTCATCATTTCCATATCTACAAAACAAAATCTCACGACATTAAAAACCAAACACGAAACCAATGTACAAAATGAAAACACAAACCTTTAACACATTATAATATCATCACCTGCATATATTGCTTCTAGTTCAGGATCCATATCCGACATCGAATCTAAATGATCTTCCTCCATATTTACGACAAGAATGCTCAAACTATTCTCAAAATCTATCCAAAATTTTCACACAAAAAAGATTCATAAAACAACAACAAATGATGTTTTGTTTAATGAAACATTGAAAAAAAAAGGTTGTTAGAAAGAAGGATGGAGGGAACGTGGGGTGCATGTTATTAGAATGAGAATAAAAAAATGAAAAAAAAATATATTGTAAAATGGAAACTAAATTCTAAAATGGAAATTATTCTCTTATGCAAGACAAGCAAATTTCAATGGAGATTATTTTATTTCTTTCTTGTATATGTTAAAACTAATTTAGTAGGTATAAGAGACCAATGCATTGTACTCATGCATTTTTTTCATTATTTTTTTGCTTCATGATATATTAGATTAAGTTATACTATATACTTTTCTTGTTTGAAAATTCCAATTTTAATGAAAACACCTTTATATGTTTAAGGAGTAATGATAAATGAACTCATCTCTTACTCTCCCATCTCAGTAACTACATTTTCTAAAGAATCTAATATCATTGTCCCGATTTTGTCCCTCAATAATATATTTTTTTAACTGGTTGAATTTTTGAAATATAAAATTGACACTTATTTTAAAAATTTTAAAATAGTGATGTGAATTCTTATTTTGAGACGGAAAGTGTATTTAAGTCAATAAATCATCTTAGTATATAACTTATTTGTTTTCGAGGTTATCTGCCCAAGTTTATAAATAAATGAGAAATGTATCTTACGAGTATGGTCTATGTCACCCTTTGTTGCGGATATATAACGCTTTACTCTTTTGTGCAGTAACTTAGTAAATGTTTATTTGAAAATCGTGGTATGTAACTATTGAAGTTTCTTAATATACAATATACGCATATACAAAAATTAAGTTATAGATTTAAATATCTATATTTAATCAATGGGAATATATTAGCTATAATTGCATTGTAGCCAACTCCCTACAATTTGTGTTATAAATTGTATGTCCCTGAGTTCTTTTGTGGGTCCATGATTCATTTTCGTGTGTATTTTAGTGGAGAATTGTAGCCAATTAGCTACAAAAATTATAGCCAAGTTATCCCCTCAATCAATTTGTAGAATTAGAGTCATTAGGATAGTTAAATTTGTGGTTTAATAAATAGAGAAACTAACCAATTAACTTAGCTCCTGAGTTCCTTCTCGAGCTTGGGAAAAGGGTTTACCTAGGTTCGAGTCTCGCAAGTGACAAAGAAAATCCGGATTTTCCTCTTAGTACGAAGCCGTGAGTTTTAGGGGTTTTCCTGGGTTCGAGTCTCATAAGTGACAAAGAAAATCTTTTAGGGGTTTCCCTTCGCGGGTCTCTCCTAGTGGTTCGGGTCCCGGGACCTGCCCGTTTGGATGGTTTAACTCGGGGGTCGGATTTCAAGTGTGATGCCGTTCTAAAAAAATAATAAAATAAATATAAAAATGAACTATTACGAATTAAAAGAAATATAGGAAGATACATAGTTACAAGCATTTTTGTTAATGAATTAATTGAATGACAAAAAAATTGTCTACCTAAAAATGTACAAATATGATGCGTCGACTTATTTTGTGTATCAATAACCACTGCAAATTAAAGGACGAATCTGCACCACACAAATCATATGATCCAAGAGACAAGATCAAATATTAAAAAAAAACATTGACTTTCATCCTTCCACTCTTATATTTTTTAATTAAAATCCACTTTCACATATCATTTTTAAATCTTACATACCTCAAAAAACGTAAATCGTTAACATACAAATTACACTATTGTGACAAGCATTTAATTGTCTTTCTATAGATATGCACTTCTATATACTTTCGACAAACTTTATTTTTCTTTATTTAAGTATTTTTAGTTTTTTCTCGATGCAATATTTTGCTTGATGTATCATTTGTGATATAACACTCATTTGTAAGCTGGAACACTCAACATGCTATTTTAAAATGAGCATAAGTATTTGTGTAGAACTCCAAACGATTCACCATTTTTTGCATTTAAAAATTCAAAAATTCTTAGCTTTTCAACCAGATATCACACATAATTTTTGAACTTTTCAAATCAAATAAGTTGGAAAAATATATGATTTTCTTATATATTCAAACACGCTTGATATATCACATGTGATATAATACAATTTTTAGATTCGAAGACAGAATATGTTGACATAGATGCAAAAAATGACGAATCTTTTGGAGTTGTATACAAATACTTATGCCCATTTTACGACAACATGTATAGTGTTCGAACTTCTATATTAGAGTTT
>LBNU01022068.1:0-12238 GCA_014162995.1 Artemisia annua | reverse complement strand
CACTTTCCATCAAAACAAGGTAAATTAGTTTTAAGCATTCATTTAAGTAACCTGTATTTTTTATATTTTGGCTATTTTAACATGTGTCGTTTCTTCACAATGGTAAGGAGTGATTCTTGATTTAACATTTATTTATAATGGTATGTGAATATATGTCTATGTGACCAAGTCCCGCATTTCAAGTGGTCTGTCGTTAGGTCTTGAACGTTATGATGATTAGTTTATGCATCTGAAATGTTTTGTCTTTAATTAATTCCCTTCTATCTTAGAATCTTTCTAATCAATATATGTCCTTATCATTTTTAATTCAGAAACATTTACACTGTTGCACTTGATGCACTTGGGAAGGCTAAGAGACCAGTTGATCAATCGTTGAATGTTGTTAACACAATGCTGGTAACACTTCGTTTCTGAGAGGATTTTAATTCTTAAATAGAGGTGGCAATATTAACCCCATTAATATTGAAACAGGTCAATTTGGGCTCTAGTCACAACATTTTAAACCATTTTATTTGCAAAAGCTATATTACATTAGTAATTGAAAAAAGATTAAAGATAAAAACACCAAAATTGTTGAAACACCTATAAACCAAAAATTTGAGATTCTTAAGCGCCAATTATTTTTCACTTTTCCCTCTTTGAAAACCCTAACATAAACACATCAGCTCTTCTCTTCTCATTCTCCTAACACAAAGAACATCGCCACCTATACACCAGTGCTCACATGACCATCTCCATTGTATCTTCAGAGATTAGACAACCTCAGCCTCGTATTCAATAAGGTCGGTGATATATGTGTACCATTTTAATTTCTTCAATTTATAGGGTTTCAATTCGATTAAATGTTTCTTCGATCTATTCTTATGGGTTTCGAATATTTTCAGTCGACAACACACCAAGAAGAAAGAACCCACCATCGATGTTGCCGCCACACTAGCCGGATTTAACAGACTCTGGTTATCGTTAATACATGATTTTGCAATTAATTTATGTGTTTTTAGGCATAATAAATTCTTGCTCTTTACTGTTATTATTTTGACTATATGTTTCTATTTGTGACTCAATTTGCCTATCTTTGTACATGACGTAGCTAAATCATGTTAGTTTGAAAATGAGTATTTTTTTACTGTAAAGATAGAGCTTTTTTTAAATATATGATAACTTATAGCATGGTGAATATGATTGCGGTTGCTATCAATTAGCTATACAGTGAATGTAGGTTGACTAAATAGGATAGTAGGATGTACCGTTAAGGAAACAATACCGTGATTGATGTAAAAGCGTGAAAACTAATTTTCTTGGTTGCAACAGAATTGTTGCATCTCTGGTCACCGTGATTCATGACTAAGATAGCTAGTCTAGCTATGGGTATATTTTTAATAGAACCGGACTGGACCGACAAGACCGACGACCGAATTAGCCAAAAAGCCAAGACCGAGGATCGGACCGAATGTGGTCGGTTCGGTCCGGTCCGGTCCGGTCTCGGTCGGTCCGTCCGGTCCAACAAGGCTAAATAATTGGTTTGTGGTCCGGACCGGACCGAGGACCAAATTAGCCAAAAAACCAAGACCCAGGACCGGACCGAATGTGGTCAGTCCGGTTCGGTCCGGTCCGGTCTCGGACGATTGTAATTGGAAAAAGAGAATTTTTTTACTCACTTTAATAGAAACCAGTCGCAGTGAATAATGTAATTAGAAAAAAAAAGAGTTTTTTTTTTATTGACGATTGTTTGGAATCATATAGGCAAGTGATGGCCCGAGGCCGTCTGTGGACTTAGGTTATTTAGGGTTTAATGCTTAACTGAGGCACCCCTTGACCATTTCTGACTCATTTCTCGGCCAACCCACAAATGTTAGCTTGTAAGTTTAAACCTTAAACCAATCGTAAGAAAGCCATTTGATTATGTTTATTCATATTATATACATCGATAGTTAAATAGTAACCCAAATATAATGTATACCTTAAATATTAGGTAGATAGGAATTTTTATCAACGACTCGTTCGTTGATTTTCAATCAATCAATATTCAAGCATTCAAAGGGGATATTCATTAAACATGTGTATGTATTGGTTATCCCATGATAAAACGTGAATAATATATGTCTACAGGTTGACTTAATTGGTACAAGGCTAGATGATGCATCACACGCGCTATATCATACACTACTCGCAAAATTTATTTACAGGGTATCAACCGTCGCAACGCTCAAGTACCCTACTAGTAAAATAAGGAAGAAACTAAATTTCACAATGTAAAGTGTGAAAGCTTTGCTTTAGTATAATTGAAAAAAGATTAAAGATAAAAACACCAAAATTGTTGAAACACCTATAAACCAAAAATTTGAGATTCTTAAGCGCCAATTATTTTTCACTTTTCCCTCTTTGAAAACCCTAACATAAACACATCAGCTCTTCTCTTCTCATTCTCCTAACACAAAGAACATCGCCACCTATACACCAGTGCTCACATGACCGTCTCCATTGTATCTTTTCAGAGATTAGACAACCTCAGCCTCGTATTCAGTAAGGTCGGTGATATATGTGTACCATATTAATTTCTTCAATTTATAGGGTTTCAATTCGATTAAATGTTTCTTCGATCTATTCTTATGGGTTTCGAATATTTTCAGTCGACAACACACCAAGAAGAAAGAACCCACCATCGATGTTGCCGCCACACTAGCCGGATTTAACAGACTCTGGTTATCGTTAGTACATGATTTTGCAATTAATTTATGTGTTTTTAGGCATAATAAATTCTTGCTCTTTACTGTTATTATTTTGACTATATGTTTCTATTTGTGACTCAATTTGCCTATCTTTGTACATGACGTAGCTAAATCATGTTAGTTTGAAAATGAGTATTTTTTTTACTGTAAAGATAGAGCTTTTTTTAAATATATGATAACTTATAGCATGGTGAATATGATTGCGGTTGCTATCAATTAGCTATACAGTGAATGTAGGTTGACTAAATAGGATAGTAGGATGTACCGTTAAGGAAACAATACCGTGATTGATGTAAAAGCGTGAAAACTAATTTTCTTGGTTGCAACAGAATTGTTGCGTCTCTGGTCACCGTGATTCATGACTAAGATAGCTAGTCTAGCTATGGGTATATTTTTACTGGGAACTTTTATTCTACAACTATTCTAAGGCTTTGTAATTGAGCAGTGAGTATAAGAAAAACAATAATAGATCAATTCATTCTTTCAGTTCCCGGATTTCTTTTTATGTAGCTGTTATTCCATTGTGTACTTAGATATGACAATTAGCAAATATCCCAAATGTTTAAGATGGGTCTAAAACTTTGCCTCATATTAAGTATTGGACTTTCAAAACTATAGGTCTATAGCTAGAAGCTCTTAACGTCATAATGTGTAACTGATGGACTTTTCTTTTGCTGGAGTTCTGTAAAAAAAATTTATTGTTTGATTTATATATATGGAAGGTGACTAGGTGAGGCAGCTCATTAGTTTAGACTCTTTAGTGGAAAAGATGACGATTTATTGATTGTGAGCTTCAATGTGCCTCATAAATAATATGAAGTGTGAAATTTGTCCATTTTATTTCAAAAGAGAAACATAGTTTGGAATATGTTTAACAGCTCCAAAATTTGCTTCTATTCAGAGATTTCTAGTCTCCAAGATTGGAGATGGAGTATGGAAAATTGATGTGAGGCTTTAACTTATACCAACCATCACAATTGGTTTTTTTTTCAAACAAGTTAACAAAAATACAAAAAAATTCGAGCATTTGCCTTTTATGCGTGTTTTCACACGAAAAATTATTTGCCACAAAAAACCATTGTGATGTTCGGTGAAGTTAACCGCTCAGTTACTTTTAATTACAGCCATCCCTTCATATTATGAGTGTTCTTAATCTCAAGTTATGTTTTCTACAGGTTAAGCATGTTGTTGTGGCTTCTATGGCTCTTAAAGAGCTAAGTGGGATTTTATTTGTATTTGGCAGCACGACCGGTGCCTATTTGCTGGTAACAACATAATCCATCTTTATTTTGTGTTCGTACTTCATACAATGTTGTTTTGTAATTTAGGTTGATATAAAAAGATACAATGCATTATTTATCGTAAAGAACCTAATTACATTGAACTTTTATTACAAATTCAGTTCACGAATCTGCACCCTGTTATTGCTATGTTAATGATATGAAACGTACATTATGTTTGTGTCACTTTAGAAAGGTTGCAGACTTTTTCTTTGCTTCTTGAAGTCTTGTTTTGCTGTCACAAATATTGTTGGTTAATTATATATGAAATAATTTGTTGGTTGAGGTACTAATATAATGGGGTAAATATCTTGAACTTATATTCTCTTTTTGTAGCTGTAGAGCAAGTTAATTGGCCAGCTAGACATGACATGGGTGGAAATTTGGTGACAAAAGGAAAATCACAGGTCACAATTTTTTGTTAATTATGTAGGAAATATATGCAATTACTAAAATCTCATTAACCATGTGAGATGTATCAGTACTTGAATCGTAAAAGACCAAAAAATTGTTATTGATTATGAATTTATGATTGTATCATTATTTACGATACGCATGTTAAGGTTCTCTTGTCACTAGAACTAGTTGGAGAGCTATAGTCAACCTTTTTAAAATGAGGCTAAAATCATTAGGATGGTAGAACCCATTAGACCCGGCCCGGTTTTGAGTTTGAAATTATCGACCCGTTTTAAAAATTGTATACCCTTTCTATTGCTATTTTGTATTTGATTTTTTTTCTTGTTTCATACATACGTATTTCTAATGTTGGAATATTGTATTATGCAGGGTTTATGATGAAGACGTGATCTGACGAGCTTTACTCGTTTCCGCTAGTAATAAATCATCTTAGTGATTTATATTGAATTTTAGTTATGAAAAATGATTTGTATGCCTAAAACCTAGACCTAAAATTAGACCTAAAGATGTGATTGGTGCATTTGAAAAATTAATTGGTGGGAAATGATGAAAGAGAAAAGGTGTATGACACTTGTCAAAAAATTAATGGTGTAGGTCTATTAGTAGGTCTCGTTGTTAGGTCTAAATATCATAACTCTTTAGTTATAGGTGTATTGTTTTTTTACTTTATGGTATTTAAATGACCATGTTGACTTGATTTTATGGATGATTGATAAAAATTAAGTTCAATTATATTTGTGCATATTTAAGATGGTTAGTTGATACGATGGCGTATTAAAACCTATTTGTAATGGAAAATGGTGCTAACCCACGCTAGCAATGATTACACAACCATGCCAATTAATTAATTGACGAATGCAAAAATGTGCCAAATGATTTTTATAATGAAAGCAAAAGCGTGCCAAATGCTTTTTGGCAAGGCGGATAATAATGTGCCAAATATGTTTGGCACAAAAAATAGAAACCATGCCAAATATGTTTGGCACGAAAAATAAAACCATGCCAAAGCCGTGCCAAATATCATTTGGCACGGTTTTTTGAGTATTTGGCACGGTTTCCCACCGTCTCAAATACTCGTTTTTCTTGTAGTGTGTCTTACATTTTGAACCCTATATGGTACAAACAACACAAATCACTAATATCAACACTTACTACTTTCAGTTTTAAACACTGTACAAATAACTTATATTATAATACTCAACGCATCCAAGAAAACGCCTTAAAGGGAAATCAATTGAACGCGAAGTCTGTCTAATTACTGGTTGATCATGTTCACAATGTGTTGGTGGTGGTGGCCGATAACTTCGATTGGAGGAGGAAGACATTTTAGGTTTTAATTGATTTAGGGTTTATAATTGGGGAAGAAATAATAGGGGAAGTATTATTATAATAAGGATTTAGTGGAAATCCTACGTGGCAGTCTTTAAGGGTCCTATTAAGTTTTGTTATAATAAAACTTTTGCGAATAAACGTTCTAAAATACTGATATTTTATGACTCAAAAATAAAATGCCCTATTATTATGATGTATCAAGTTTTGATACCCAAGTATCAAGTGTCGTACTAACTAATGTTTAAATAAAACTTTTGTAAATATGTGTTCTAAATAATTAATGTTTTATGACTTATGTATCAAGTGTCCTATTATGGTGTATTGTAATAAAACCATAATGCATATGCATTCTTTAAGGGTCTTATTAAGTTTTGTTATAATAAAACTTTTGCGAAATAAACGTTCTAAAATACTGATATTTTATGACTCAAAAATAAAATGTCCTATTATGATGTATGATACTAAAGCCATTATTCATAAGCGTCCTATAAAGGTTAACATTATAATACCCACGTCTTAAGGGTCCCATGAAGTTTTGTTATAATAAAACTTTTGCAAATAATCGTTTTAAAAAAATGATGTTTTATGACTCAAAAATGAAATGTCCTATTGTTGTGTACGATAATAAAACCATTGTACATAAGAATCCTATAAAGGTTAACGTTATAATACCCACGTGTCAAAGGTCCTATTAAATTTTGCTATAATAAAACATTTTGTGAATAAGCGTTTTAACTAACTAATGTCTTATGACTCAAAACTCAAGTGTCCTATTATGGTGTATTATAATAAAACCATAATGAATAAACGTCCTATAAATGTTAAAGTTATAAGACCCAAGTCTCAAGGGTCTTATTAGGTTATGTCATAATAGGACATCTAGTGATCAAGTGTCGTATTACACTATCACATAATGGGACACCAACAACTAAATGTCTTATAAAGTAATTTATTAGGATCCATATTTTAAGTGTCCTATTAAGTTATATGATAATAGGACCCCAAATCATCGACCATCCTATTGTATAACTTTTTAGGACATCACCTAAGTAACAAATATTTAAAAAGGACCCTAAACTCTCATATGTCCTATTAAACAGTTTTTTAGGACTCCATTATCATACCGTCCCACACAAAGGGTCCTAAAAAGCCACTTTTGTTGTAGTGTATGTACGATATTTGCACCAATAAAGACAAAGATTTCATACATTCTTTTTAAAGATTCAAGTTTCAGAACAAGATCAAGTTTACCAATTGTCTTCGAAAATGCTGATTTTGGTTTTAAGAATCAAAGACAAACCAAGTTAATACTTTCATAAAAAAGAATGCGCTACAAGGTCATCCTCAACTTTCATACATAATTCTCAACATTTTCAAGCTTCAAAGATTTATTTGACTCGAAGACACTGAAGATCCAAATATAGCCTTTCATTACATAAGGGGACATTGTTAGAATACAAAATTATGATGAAAAGTAGATAATAATAGATTAATAATATAGAATTGACACAGAGAAAATAGTCAAGAGACTATTCTTGTAAATAAAGGAAGGTGATTTGGAAATTTCAAGTTTTGATTGACACACTCTATTTTTTGCAATAAACAGTTATACATATATCACATAATAACTAGCAGGATACACGCGCGTTGCAGCGGCGGGTACCCTGAAATAAATTTTTTTGATAGAATTAATAAAAATGTCACGGGAAGTCATTCCGACACCTAAATTTGCCTCGAGAACGAAATACTAAAATATTTGGTAAACTACACTTCCCACCCTAGCATATATTTACAATCTTCGTCCCTAAGGGTACAATAGGATTCACACAAGTTCCAAAACACTTTCCTATATAAACCTCATTATAACCTCACTTAGGGTTTGACACCCTTTCTCTCTCAAACCAGCCGCACCCTATTTCTTCTTCTTCTCCAGTCGTTTTTCGGGCCAAACAAACACCACCGCCGGCCACTTAAACTCACCGCCACCACCACCACACTCCTTACAACCTCCCCATCATTTTTACGTACAACACGCGCCAAGAAACACCTCCCAACACCACGATTAACACTACCACAGCTCGAGGTCATCACCAAAACCATCTCTCTCTCGTTTTGTTGATACCGGCGGTCGAAGGGGTAGGAAAACCCACCACCTTTTTTGTCGTTCTAGCGACGGTGGAGGATAAGTACATGAATTTTCAAGAGTTTTTGATTAAATAAAGATTAAAACTAATAAATATGAAGCTAAATAATTGTTTGGTATCATTTTCTTTCTTTTTGTTGTTGTCGTTGTTATTGAGTCGCGAAAACAAGGGATGCCGTGAGCTTGAGCTCACAGCCTTGTGTATCGAGTCGAGTTTTATTGAGTCGAGTCTTGGTCACAGGTTCGTGTCTAGGTTAAGATGGACGGTTGTACATTATGTTTAAATAATTGTAATATTAGGTGTAGGGGTGATTTTAATGCTATTAATGTAGAATGAGGGTTATACATTGTGTTTAAACTATTGTAATATTGGGTGTAAGGTGTTTTTAATGTTCTTAATGTAGAATGAGGGTTGTACATTGTGTTTAAATGATTGTAATATTGGGTGTAGGGGTGTTTTTAAAATGAGGGTTGTACATTGTGTTTAAATGATTGTAATATTGGGTGTAGGGGTGTTTTTAATGCTATTAATGTAGAATGAGGGTTGTACATTGTGTTTAAATGATTGTAATATTGAGTGTAGAGGTGTTTTTAATGCTATTAATGTAGAATTCTAAGGAAAGTGGTCTGAATTTCGATTCATGCTAGTTTTTGTTGTACACAATGCTTTGGTTGTTGTAATTATGAAAATTGTTTGCTTTAAAGTGTTGTAAACCATGCATCATTTTTTGTACATCTGAATTTTTTTAAAGAGAGAGTCCTTCCTTCATTATAAGTAGTATAGATTATCATATTTGTATATTAAAGTGTGCTAATCGGTATTTAAAGTATGTAAATCACCTTCTTTTAAACTCTCGTACCAAATTGTAACAACTCTCATTTTTACACCTGGACAATATTCTCACTCATTACAGACACACTTAATCTTTAGGAATTTGATTAATAGACCTAATACATAGGCCTAATCATGGACCTAATGCTTAAAATACTTGTACAGTGCATGCACTGTACAAGTATTTTAAGCATTAGGCCCTTGATTAATTGTACAAGTATTTTAAGCATTAGGCCCTTGATTAGGCCCATGTATTAGGTCCCCCTATCAAGGTTCTAATCTTTATTGATAGAAGTTTGAAATTTAGAACCACAACTCCAAAAGCTCCAAATGATTCTAGATTGAATACATAGGATTCCTTTTTAGCATTGGAAGTGGAACAACGAATTTCATATGTCAAAAAATTCAATTGTGATTTTTGTTGCAAAACATTGATTAAATTTTGTAACGTGTATATTTGTATGGTCTACGTTAACCAAACAAAAGATGTAAGATATTATCTTATTGTACGTCATTATTAATGAGTGAGCATGGTGTGCCCGACCTCGTGGAAAATTACATCTTCTGTTTGTTTTATATGTTTGTAAGATTTGATTACTACCTAGATTTTCCAAGATAAATACTATTCACATAATTTCAAAATCCATCTTATCTTTTAGCTCTCACAATTTTCTACAAATGGATTCATCACCAGATGAAATCCTTGTAGAAATCCCGTATTTCGTTAGAGTCTACAAAGACGGTCGGGTTGTTAAAATCGCTGGCACCAGTGTGGTCCCAGCCGGTATTGATCCGAACACGGGCGTTCAATCTAAAGACGTCATTATCTCGCCCGAAACAAATGCTTTTGTTAGGATTTACATTCCTAAGACTGCAAATTCGAACGTGAAAAAACTCCCACTTTTGGTTTACTTCCATGGTGGCGCTTTCATTATTGAAACAGCCGCCTCACCCACGTACCATAACTTCCTTAACCTCGTATCATCCGAATCTAACGTTGTTGTAGTGTCCGTGGACTATAGGACTGCGCCCGAGCATCCTGTCCCCGCTTGTTATGATGATTCATGGGAAGCAGTCAAGTGGGTCGCACAACATGTTAATGGAAATGGACCCAATACGTGGCTAAACGACTATACGGATTTTAGCCATGTGTTCTTCGCTGGAGATAGCGCGGGTGGTAATCTAGCTCACCATATGGCAATCAGGGTTGGTTCAGAAAATTTGGGTCGGGTTTCTGGTGAAAGTTTGAATCTTGAGGGTATTATATTGCTCCACCCGTATTTTTGGGGGAAAGATAGGATGGGGTCGGAGTCTGATCATCCATGGACCAAAGCAGTTGAAGAATTATGGCTAATAGCCCATCCGGGGACAAGCGGGTCAGATGACCCGCTGATTAACCCGGATAAGGATCCGAAAGTGTCGGATCTTGGTTGCTCTAGGGTACTTGTTTGTGTTGCTGGGAAGGATGTATTGAAGGATAGAGGAATTTACTATAAGGTTATTTTGGGTAAAAATGGATGGAAAGGTGACATAGAGGTTATTGAGGATAAAGAGGAGGATCATGTGTTTTTCCTAAATAGTCCTCTTAACGAAATCTCTTGCACCTTGCGCAAGAGGATTTGTAGTTTTATCAACAACTAGAAGAGATCATGCTCAAGGAATATGACATCCATCAAGTTAAAATAAAATAATATATACTCGATTATGTAATTTTAGGGCAAGGCTCATTATTAAGTTTAGAGTTTTGCATTTTCTATATATTTGTATCATGTGTTTATGCAATGGTTCAAGGAGAATAATAACATTTCTCAAAAACATGACATGGTACGTTAAAGTATGTTTTATGGTGAGTTTAGAAACATATTCAAAAAGCAATTGGATCGGCAATTATTTTTGTGAATCGTAGTGAAATAACATATAATAACCACGGAGTAAAAGGTACATGAGTTGTCGATATGACTGTAAATTGAATGTTTTAAAATCGACAAAGTCTAATTCTCATGTATGTTACATGTAACCACTACAAGAAAAGTGGCTTTTTAGGACCCCCATAAGCGTCATAAAATGGTAATTTTCAGGACCTTTCATTTAATAGGACCAAGGGTGAAAGCGTTTCATGTAAGGTGGTTGTAATAGGTCCAAAGCGTCCTAACCCTTATGAAACCAATTTTATGGTCGTATTATATGTCTATGAACAACACAAATAGCGTCCTAATAAAACCATATTAGGACACTTTTACANCACGGATTTTAGCCATGTGTTTTTCGCTGGAGATAGCGCGGGTGGTAATCTAGCTCACCATATGGCAATCAGGGTTGGTTCAGAAAATTTGGGTCGGGTTTCTGGTGAAAGTTTGAATCTTGAGGGTATTATATTGCTCCACCCGTATTTTTGGGGGAAAGATAGGATGGGGTCGGAGTCTGATCATCCATGGACCAAAGCAGTTGAAGAATTATGGCTAATAGCCCATCCGGGGACAAGCGGGTCAGATGACCCGCTGATTAACCCGGATAAGGATCCGAAAGTGTCGGATCTTGGTTGCTCTAGGGTACTTGTTTGTGTTGCTGGGAAGGATGTATTGAAGGATAGAGGAATTTACTATAAGGTTATTTTGGGTAAAAATGGATGGAAAGGTGACATAGAGGTTATTGAGGATAAAGAGGAGGATCATGTGTTTTTCCTAAATAGTCCTCTTAACGAAATCTCTTGCACCTTGCGCAAGAGGATTTGTAGTTTTATCAACAACTAGAAGAGATCATGCTCAAGGAATATGACATCCATCAAGTTAAAATAAAATAATATATACTCGATTATGTAATTTTAGGGCAAGGCTCATTATTAAGTTTAGAGTTTTGCATTTTCTATATATTTGTATCATGTGTTTATGCAATGGTTCAAGGAGAATAATAACATTTCTCAAAAACATGACATGGTACGTTAAAGTATGTTTTATGGTGAGTTTAGAAACATATTCAAAAAGCAATTGGATCGGCAATTATTTTTGTGAATCGTAGTGAAATAACATATAATAACCACGGAGTAAAAGGTACATGAGTTGTCGATATGACTGTAAATTGAATGTTTTAAAATCGACAAAGTCTAATTCTCATGTATGTTACATGTAACCACTACAAGAAAAGTGGCTTTTTAGGACCCCCATAAGCGTCATAAAATGGTAATTTTCAGGACCTTTCATTTAATAGGACCAAGGGTGAAAGCGTTTCATGTAAGGTGGTTGTAATAGGTCCAAAGCGTCCTAACCCTTATGAAACCAATTTTATGGTCGTATTATATGTCTATGAACAACACAAATAGCGTCCTAATAAAACCATATTAGGACACTTTTACATTGTTTTAACATGTGATCACCTACTTTTAATCTTTTGAGACACATAAAAACGTCCTTAAAAGTATTGTTAGGACGCTTAAGATGTAACATCATAGCTATTTTAGCAACCAAGAAAAGGGTCCTAATAACTCAAATAAGATTATGATACCAATTTT
>LBNU01022067.1:121981-168262 GCA_014162995.1 Artemisia annua | reverse complement strand
GAATCATTAAATGTAACATTTGATGAAAGTCCACCTCCCTCTAAGACATCACCTTTGGTAGATGATGACTTAGTTGAAAGTCAAGCTATGGAAAAACAAGAAGTTTTTGATAAAGACAAGGAAGATGAACTATTAAACAAAGAAATTGTAAATATCAAAGAATCTAAAAGTCATCCATTAGACGGTGTTATAGGAAATATTAACGAGAGGACACTAAGATCAAAAGTTCAAAATGAAAGTAACTTCTTTTGTATCGTATCAACTATTGAACCTAAAAACATAAACGAAGCCATAAAAGACGAATCATGGGTAATAGCCATGCAAGAAGAATTAAACCAATTTGTTAGAAGCGATGTATGGACATTAGTTCCTCAACCAAAAAGTCAAACCATAATTGGAACAAAATGGGTCTTTCGAAATAAAATGGATGAAAATGGTATAGTATCTAGAAACAAAGCTAGGCTAGTAGCACAAGGGTATAACCAACAAGAAGGAATTGACTATGATGAAACATTTGCCCCGGTGGCTAGGCTCGAATCCATTAGAATTTTACTTGTATATGCTTGCGCTCACGACTTTAAACTCTTTCAAATGGATGTCAAAAGTGCTTTCCTAAATGGTGTCATTAATGAAGAAGTTTATGTTGCTCAACCTCCGGGCTTCACCGACTTTGAAAAACCTAATCATGTTTACAAACTTAAAAAAGCTTTATACGGACTTAAGCAAGCTCCAAAAGCATGGTATGATCGACTTAAGACCTTCCTTATTGACCATAAGTATACCATGGGATTAGTTGATAATACTCTCTTCACTAAGAAGAAAGGATCACATATTATCATAGTCCAAATCTATGTTGATGACATCATATTCGGATCAACTTGCCAAGAATTATGTAAAGATTTTTTAAAAATCATGCATGATGAGTTTGAAATGAGTATGATGGGTGAACTCAACTTCTTCTTAGGACTTCAAATAAAACAATTAGAAGATGGAATATTCTTTAACCAATCTAAATATATTAAAGACATGCTTAAGAAATTTGGTCTTGAAGATTCCAAACCAATTAAAACACCTATGTCCTCGGAAATAAAGTTAACCAAAGATGAGGAAAGTGAATCCGTAGATAACACAAAATATAGAGGTATGATCGGTAGTCTACTTTATCTCACGGCTAGTAGACCCGACATTATGTTTAGTGTTTGTCTATGTGCACGTTTTCAAGAAGATCCTAAAATCATTCATATCGAAGCCGTTAAAAGAATCTTTAGATATATTAAGGGCACTATACATTTAGGACTATGGTATCCTAAAGGAACGGGAGTAGAAACCATAGTTTATACCGATTCGGATCATGCCGGTGACTATGTTGATAGAAAAAGCACAAGTGGTATTTGTACTTTTGTTGGACATTGTCTTACCTCATGGTTCTCCAAGAAACAAACATCTCTCGCTCTATCAACAACTGAAGCCGAATACGTATCGGCCGGAAAAGCATGTCAACAAGCTCTTTGGATGAAACAAGCCCTTGTGGACTACGGTATTCAACTCAACGACATCTCCATTCTTTGTGACAACAAAGGAGCCATCGACCTCAGTAAAAATCCAGTCCATCACTCACGAACTAAACATATTGAAATACGTCATCATTTCCTCCATGACAACGTTGAAAAAGGGAACATCTCTATAGAAAAGGTATCCTCCGAAAACAACATTGCCGACATCCTCACAAAACCTCTTAAACGAGAACCATTCAATCTTCTTAGACTTGGGCTAGGACTAATGGAACATACACTATAATCTCAAACCTATACTATAATCTTTAACCTTAACCAAACAAAAAAAAAATTTTGTGTTCTGTTCAGACGGAACCAAAACCATCAACGGACGGAACCAAAAATTTGGTTCCGTCCCATCCGTGGTGATCTGTACTGCAAAAATCATTTTATATTCAAAAGCAAACATCCCATAAATCCTCCACACACTCTCATTCAGTCCCAATTTCGTCCAAGACATCCACACATACAAAAATTAGGGTTCTTCCTCTCCAAACAAGTGCTCATAACATCATTGTAAGTCTCTCTAATATATTTTTTCTCCTGATCTGTGTCTAGGAATTCTATTTATGCACAAAACATAAAACTTGGGGTGATACATTAATGTAAGAATTTCATGTATAATAGTGATTGTAAAACTAAACTAATCATGTTCTCCATAGTTAGAAATTGCATCCTTATTAGCATACTTAACCATACAAACCACCCCATGTCAAATTTTTTCAAAAATAACTTCTCACAAATAGGACAAATACTTTTTCGTCTCACATTGTGAATACAAAATCTAAAACGTTACATTTAAAACTCACTTGAATTATGTCTCTTGAATGCTAAAGGGAATACATAACTAATATGTGTTTTCGGGTACATTCAAACGTAGCTACATTGAATAAGGAGTGTTTGGGTTATCTCATGTTTTCCTCAAAAACAAATGAAAATTACAAAAATCTCATGTTTTGAATGCATTAGAAGAGTCGAGATAACTACACCTCCACATTGTTAGCATATAGGCACACACTAGCACAATTATCATTTACTCAAACTAAAATGTGAAATTTGTGTTTCTAGGTCCAAACATGCCTCCTCTAACATTCTATGACCACAAAGACACTCTTAACTACCTACCCAAACACCATAGGACCAAAGGACTTACCGAAGCTCAAAAGAACATCTTTAAGGCACTAGAAAAACGCTATGTCCATGAGGGTAGAACTATTGACCCATCCTTCCTAGAGGACACAACTATTCGCCAAGACCTTGCCGCCATAAACTTTGATTGCCTCCTCAACATTGATGAGCCAATATGTCCTAGATTCGTCCTAGAATTCTATGCCTCCATTACTCTTCACACCAATCATGAGGGTCTCATAAACCTAAGCTTTAGGATCAACCAAACTCAATTCAACATGCCTCTTGATCAATTTGCTCAAGTTCTTGGTATCCCAAATAGAGGTACATGTGTCTACTCGGACAAGTGGTCCCTCTCCATTCTAGATGTTATGGGTGACCGTCCTTACCCCTACAATACTCCTTTAGTTGACAAGCAAATCATTAGAGATCATCTTTTTCGTCCTAGAATCTCGAGAACTAGAACCAAACGTTCGGGTGTCGAAGTTGACCGTGACCCCTTTGGCATGGAACTTAATGAACTCAAAGACCCTTTTCCCAAATGGGAAGAAATTCTTAGGGCCAATGTGATTAGTTCTATAGGAAATCGTGACCACATCAATGCTTGCCTTTGCTACATGCTCTATAGCATTTCCACTCGCCAACCATTCAATTTGGCTTACTACATAGCCAAAAGGATGGCGGATATACCCGTGCAAGGCAAAAGTGCACTTCCCTATGGAATGCTTCTCACTCGCCTTTATAGGTCATTTGCTCCAATCCCTCGCAATCCCAAAGGTTTTGTTCCCGACTACACCCTTGTGCCTCACATCTTTGTACCATTAAGTGACTATCGTGTAGCCAAGACTCAAGGAAAACGGCCTCATCCTCCCACCTCTTCATCATCCTCATCTATGAGTAAAGAAGATGGACTTCCCAACTCTAGGCTTCCTCCTCATGAATACCACCGATAACTACCAAGGATTGATAATGCTTCGGAGGAGTTCAAGCAAACAAAGGGAATGTTCAAATGCTTGGGAAGGTTCATGACAAAGATCAAAAAGAAGCTTGACAATAAGTGAGATGGCTAAAGGAGTGTTTGGCACAACCACCCTTGAACAATTATGTGTTATGGATTTATGTAATATTAGGATATTTTCTGTGTTTTAAACAATTCTTGTGTACTAACAATCATTTGCAGGTGGATAGCATTCTTATGCTATCAATTTTCCATCTTTCCACCCTTATAACGTGGAAATTTTAGCACTTGCATAATCATCAATGGTATGTGTGTTTTTCCTTTGAATTATGTTGTATTCTAACGTATTATGACATATTACATGTACCTTTATAACTTTCATGGAGTTAAAAACAAGTTTCAGCACTCAAATTTTTTTCGTGCATAAACCCATACAGTAGGGTACGGCTACGGCGGAACCAAATCCATGGTTCCGTCCGTTGAACCAGTTGGTTCCGTGGTTTTTGAACCACGGATTACACGGAACCAAAATTTTGGTTCCGTCCAACGTTAGCGTTGGTTCCGTCTGAAATTCAGCAAATTTTTAAAAATTTTCGATTTCCCGCAAATTTTTATAACAACACACAAAACTCAAAGTTCTCTTTTAAAAATCTGCAAACTTGATATCAACAAAACTTCTAAAACCAATAGGAAACTAATGCTAACTAGAAGCACTTAATCCTAGCTCCTAGATAATCCAATATGATGATTGAGGTGCATTTACTTCCAATCCAATGCATATCACTCAAGCTTCACCCATTGGGTTGACTTATTTGATATGACAACCATCTTTAACACTTCCAAATGATTGATTTCTGCATCATTTCTATGGCTAACCATCTAATCCAAACACAACTTTCCATAACCATTGAGTTCCATAAATTAGTACAACTAAGATCATGTAATCTCACATCTCTTCCATTACTTCTATCATCATTAGCACTCAAATCTCAGCCACAATGACTAAGTCAAACACCTCATCACCACCATCAAAACCACCAAAGAGAACCGCTAGAATAAGTGTCAAGCCTTGTTGCTTTGCCAAACTTGCATCATCCTCCTCCGATTCATCACCATTAACCATCTCATCTCCAATCCATGATGAAAACTTCCTAAGTCTTACCACACCTACACCTCCAACCAAAGTAAACATATCAACTCCACCACCAACTAAGAACCGGTTGCAACCACACCAACTCTGGCACCATAATTATCTAGCGCCGCATGATTGTTTTTCATTAATGTTGTTTCTTTTTTTATTTTCATTGTATCAAGAAGAATCTACCCAATTCTTGTCCCACAATTTTGGCTTTAGCTAAAATTAATTTTACTTGAATGATATTGATCTTCTTAAATGTGGTGTATTGTCTTTATATATTGTGTCTTGTATCTTATATATGTATTTCGTACTAACTCTTTGTTTTGTAGATATTCAAAATCCATGCATTACTTGGCACCCCCTTAAGGGGGAGTATTGTCCAGGGGGAGCTACAATATAGCTCGGGCTACATCTCATTCCGCATTCGCTTCTCTTCTTTTTATTTCGACAAAAAAGGGGAGAATATTAACATCTCTAGCAACTAGCACTAAAGGGTTTTTGTTACACAATGAGATTAACCAAAATTCTACATCTACTAAAATTGGTTAACAAACTTATACTCATTCTTCAAAAACTTGTATCAAAATTTTGTATCTCAAAACCTGTCACTAAAAAGATACTAAAATGGTACATAAGACTAGTTGACTACAAATAAATAAAAGATTTATACTTTATTTTTCTTGGTTGCTAAAATGTAAACTTATGTTTTGTCATCAACAAAAAGGGGGAGATTTTTAATACAAATATCGTCCAAAAAACGTTATTTATATTTTACGATCTTTGCCATATTTTGTTAACGACAAAATGTAATATTCACTTTAGCAACAAAGTATAAATATAGTTAAAATCTTTTATACATATTGTCACAAGACCAATATTACACAAGTTTAGCATTTGTTGGTTAACACTTGTGTTTTGCATTTGTTTGAAACATAAATAGTAAGTTTATTACATCATGTATAGCATCATGATCCTTGGATGTTTGTATGATCCTTGGAAGATATGGTGAAGATATTGTTTAGATTGTCACTCAATGTATCTTGAGAAGATTTGGTAATATCTTTGGAAGATATGTAAGAGAAACAAGAAGGATTGTGTGTCAGAGTTTGGCGGAACCAAACTCATACACAGACGGAACCAAAGGATTGGTTCCGTCCAATCCGTGGGCTGCTGAGGCAGTTTGCCTATAAATAGCAAGCCACACCAAGTTGTATCTCATCACTTACAATCATACATTATCATACATACTCTCATTACTTACATCTAACATATTCATCTTTCATTTTGGTGAGATTCTTTTGTAGCAAGAAGATCACAAACTCATATCAAAGACATACAAGCATCAATGCAAAGTTGGAATACTTGTTTGTATAAATAGTGTGTGAACGTGTGTTGTTCATACTTTCATTGATTGTATCTATTCATTAGTGATCGGTTAGTATTTTAGTCCTAAAAATACATAGTGTGACGGGAGTGGTTGTGCCCTTGTAAAAGAACTCGACATTTAGCTTTGTGTCGGTAATAGTGTGTAAGCGACGTGTAAGGTTTCTCCACCGGTGAAAGGAGCTTGTTGACTAGTAAGAGTAACTCTCGAGTTGGATACTCGGGGCATGGAGTAGGACAAGGAAAAAGAGTCCTTGTAGCCGAACCACGATAAACATTCGTGTTGTGGTTTGATTGTTTCTTTCTCTTTACTTGCATATTACTTGTTACTTGTAAGTATTGATTGTTGATTACACGTAAACTTTTCAAAAGAAATTAAAACTAAAAACCGGTAAACTATTCAACCCCCCCTTCTAGTTTCCACAGTCGCCATCAAGATTGGTGAGGGCCACTTTAAAGTCTGCCCTCATACCCGCGAACTTGGAGTCTAAACCTTCCAAGCCCTTAACTTAGGTCTTCAACTATGTCACAAATATCTTAACACTTGCCACTTTTGTTAGGAATAGAAGTGACGATCATTATCGAGTGTACGAGTCTTGTAACATTTGTAATAGTATAGTTGTTAAGCTAATGGGCTTGTCTTATGTTTGTTAATGGGTTTGTTCATGTAATGGACCTAAGTCAATATAGAAACCCATGTGAAAGCCCGAGCTTAACAAGGTTCGAGCTTGGCTCGAAAAATAATAGGTTGGCTTGAGATCAGCTTGATTGCTCGTCAAGCTTTAACAATCCAAGCTTGAGCTCACTCGAGTAGGATTCGAGCAAAGCCCGAGCTTAGCTTGAAAATCTCAAAAGTAAGGTCCACATTCTCAGCTCCTATCGATGCTCAGTATTTATAATATTAACTTTCAGTAATGCATTCTAATAAAAATAACAAGATGAATAATAATTGAATAAGAGAATACATGATAAAGTGATTAACTCAACTACTCAAGATTCAAGAGCAATGAAGTATGGAGACTAGATTATAGAATACAAAACGTCTGGTAGAAAACATGGAATACAAATTAGGGTTTAAAGGGTACGTCTAGAATATAATACTTTATCCTTTATGGAGTTAGTCCTTATAATCAGGTTAATATTCAAATCGGCCCTTTTATATATATATATATATATATATATATATATATATATATATATATATATATATATATATATATATATATATATATATATATATATATATATATATATATATATATATATATATATATATATATATATATATATATGCGTTCAAATGAGAAATCAAATTTATGTGATAACGCGAGAAGAGATCCTAGCCCTTCATCTAGTCCCTTGTTTTTTTACATCTAACGGTTAACATTAATCTATTTGATACACACCATCTTTTAGATCCAAAATCGTAAGGGGTCTAACGGAACTCTCTCATTTGTTACACACCACCTAAAAATTCACCTCTATTTCTCTCTCTTTCTCATTTCCGTCTAATTCAAACACAAGACACACTCCACCAAACACACCTAATCTCCGGCGGTTATCAACAATCGTGTCCATGGTTTCTGATTTAATCTCTAGCGTTACATTCTTAATTTCCAGCTTCGACTCCGGCGTTGACCCGGCGTTGACTTTTTAATTGGTATTTTTCTGATTTAATTTGATATAAATTATAACTTTTTAATAATATTTTGATGATGAATCCATCTGTTAATCAACCTTCAATCGAAAATCTATTAAAATGGTGTTCTAATGTGGATTTGAATGCTAATGGTACTTATTTTCAACTAATTAATTGTTTTTACTGTTTTGTAATTATAAATTAGGTATTTTTACTGTTTATATATTGCATTACATGTGAAGATGATATATGATGCTCTATCAATTGATTGTTTAGATATGCTCCCTTTTTGCCTCGACTTTAGTTGAAATGTAGTGTCAGGTTAGTTGTTAACTTAACTTGCGGCGTTGACTGAGGCATCCAGTTAGGTATCAAATACCTTCACTTGTGAAGAAATTAGGTACCGAATACCTTCACTTGTGAAGAAATTAGGTCTGATAAAACTTCACTAAATTTATGATAAGAAATAGTCCCCTGTTCCTTTGAGAACCACAACAAATTCCATTTTAGAATGCCCCTTAAGAGTAACATCTTTATTTTGGGAAATCCTCCAAACTTAATAAGTAGTAGCCACTGTCATAAAGATTGAAACATGGGCGATGTACTAAAATTGTGCGATTCTGGTCATAGATCTAGTGTTCTTATTTCTGTTTTCTATAATTTCACTTTGTCAGAACTGTTATTCATGATGTATGCGTTAATTTGCTACCCGACATATGAATGTTTTATTATCTCTGTGAGACGGAACCACCACCTTTCCTAAATTTTGCACTTTTTGTATGCAAAAACACACCTAATTCTCAATCCTTCTGTGCTTAAATTTTACCGGTCAGCTTGGTTTTTGAATTGCAGTTCAATCAGGTTGTGGGCACTTACTGGTGAGGTTTTACTAGAGATGGTTGGTCATACAGCCATTGTCTATTCTATTGATGCACATAAATCTGGGCTTGTTGCAAGTGGTAGTGAGGATGGTTCGGCAAAGATATGGAAAGGTGATATATCTTGTCCTTCACATAAATGGTATTGTTACTGTATAGCAGATACCTAGCAGGGTTACAACTAGAGTTGCTGTTTTCTGTTTGAGGCCTACGTTGTATTGAGGAAAAAACAGTCAAATAAGAGAACCCTCTCTCTCCTTCTCTCCTTGTTGAGATATTTGTGTCCGGCTGTTGATATAAGATTATCAATTTATTTATTTACCGGCCATATTAAATCATGAGAATCTTGTTGTGATTGTAAGTCACCCGTTTTAAATGCATTCTGTATGTTTCACTATGGTACTCACTGCTCATTACAATTTACACATATACTATTGCGATATCTTCAGGGTAGTAAGGAAACTATTACATACCTACAAAAAGTTTGGTATGTTATTGAGTTTCAACTTATTTTAACACCTTTATGTTTGGCTTGTAGATGGTGTATGTGTTCAGAGCATACATCATCCTGGTTGTGTATGGGATGTTAAATTCTTGGAAAATGGTGATATCGTTACTGCATGTTCTGATGGTGTGGCACGTGTTTGGACTGTACACCAGGGGAGAACAGCTGAGAGTCATGAACTTGAGGCATACGCTTCTCTACTTTCTCAATACACTTGAAGCTTTTTAGGCAGTGCTGCAGAAAACAATTTATATTCATATGTTTCAGGCTGTTGCAGAAGCAAGAAGCTCGGAAGCTTTCGTAGCACTTTGTTTATTAACAGTTGCTGGAACATCACTAATAACTCAGAAATTAGGCTTCAGTGATACGGTCTGATTATTTTCTTTATTTGTACTTGTAAGTCAGTCTTTAACTCTCTCTATATACCTTAAGTCTTTGCTAATTTGGTATAGTTATGCAGCTTGGGGCTTTTTTAGCTGGGGCCTTATTGGCTGTAAGTTTTTTATACGTGACATGTACTCTGCAGAAAGGTTTAACTTTGTCTTGTTATTGTGCAGCTACTTATCAGGGAGTGGCCAAATGTATTGTCACTATTAGCAGGTTTAATAGTTATCAAGACACTAATTATAACAGCAATCGGTCCCCGTGTTGGACTGACTTTGCAAGAGAGTGTGAGAATTGGGTTGCTTCTTTCACAAGGTGGAGAGTTTGGATTCGTGGTTTTAACCCTTGTAAAAGAACTCGACATTTAGCTTTGTGTCGGTAATAGTGTGTAAGCGACGTGTAAGGTTTCTCCACCGGTGAAAGGAGCTTGTTGACTAGTAAGAGTAACTCTCGAGTTGGATACTCGGGGCGTGGAGTAGGACAAGGAAAAAGAGTCCTTGTAGCCGAACCACGATAAACATTCGTGTTGTGGTTTGATAGTTTCTTTCTCTTTACTTGCATATTACTTGTTACTTGTTAGTATTGATTGTTGATTACACGTAAAGTTTTCAAAAGAAATTAAAACTAAAAACCGGTAAACTATTCAACCCCCCTTCTAGTTTCCATATATATGAATGTATTTAAGCTCATCAATCGACCCTTACGCCTCCAATCACCTCAAAGTTCTTAAACATACAAGGAATACTTTATTCGCCATTATACAAGATCAATATAAATCTCATATTTGCCATATATCCAATAAACCGGCAATTCATTTTTTGATTTAAAATAAAAAAATAAATAAAAATTACCATTTAAAAAAAAACTAAATACTTCGCAAACCATTAATCATTACACAAAAAAAAATCATATCATCGTGACGAGAATTAAATTATCTTTCTATAGATATGCACTTCTATATACTTTAGGGGTGTGCATCGGGCCGGAACCCGACCCGTCCCGACGAAGCCCGAATCCCGACAAGCTTGAAAATCCTAACCGAATCCCGACCCGAGTCTAGCCCGAATCGTCCCGAGTCCCGAAACGAAACCGATTTGTATGGTTTTTCTTTGTAATCCCGACTTCGTCCCGACTCCCGACCCGAATCCCGATAAGCTGAAAAACCCAAACCGAGTCCCGACCCGAGTATGGTCGGTTCGGGATTCGGGACGATTCGGGACGTCGGGATCGGGACGGTTTTCGGGTGTCGGTCGGGTTTTGCTCAGCCCTAATATACTTTCAACTATTTTATTTTTTTCAAAATTTCCGCCTAAAAAAAGCACATGTGATTTTTCTCGTCGAAAATTTTGAAAAAAAAAAGTGATTTTACCATTTGCAAGATATGTTTGTTTTTTTTTTTTAAAAAGCGAAAAATAGTTTTTTTATTGATTTTGATGAAAAATAGATGACTAAGATTGATTCATTAGATCTATGACAAATATGAGATCTATATTTATCTTAACTCTATTGGCCATATGACACAAAAAGATACGTAAGCTGAGGTAATTTCTGATTAAGATCAAATTTTTTTGTTGCATTTACGGGTTCCCAATATATATAATTTTTTGGCATTTTACGTTAAATATATTTAACAATTATCCTTTAATTTTTACATTTCATGTCCACTACTGCCAGCCAACACCAACAATCATCGTCGGTACTAACCCCACCCGCCACTACCACCACCAACCCCACCCATCACCACCGTCACCACCTCTAACCCCACCAATCACTAGTGCCACCACCACTCACCGCCATGATGGGTGGTGATAGTGCTGGCGGCGGTGGTGGGTAGGTTTGGTAGTGGCGGCGTTGATTGGTGGTGGTGGTAATGAAATGTTAAATTCAACGGATAATTGTTAAATATTTAACGGAAAGTCCTATATTGACGAAAAAAATAAAAAAATTGACTACCTTTTCATGCCAGATTATAGTTTGATGCATTGATTGATACTAAAAAGATTCATGAGTCGTCTGGTAAAAACTTAGTTTAAATATTATATAAATGAACATGAATATAATTTAGTGTTTGTTAGTGACATCAAAGACGTGTTTGTCCACTTACGTTCATGAATGTACAATTACGCATTCAGTACCGATTGTTTATCTTCATTCAATTTCCTAGGTATGAAATTTATAATTTCTTTTTTATACTTTTAGTAAAACAAATACACTTAAATATATGTTTGAAATTTCATCTTCGTTCGTTTGTTACTAAAAAGTATTTTCCCTTAAACAAACAAAAATGTTTTTTGTTGTTGTTGTTGTCGTCGTCGTCATTTAAATGTTGAAATTTGATCATTTATCTAGTTAAATTTAAACGAACTTACATGAGCAATCTACCCGTGTTCGCTTACACCCGATATCACAAAACCTATATTTCCAGGAAGACTGACAACGAAAGTTTCACGCAATGATGTGTCAAAATCATTTATCCTTACCTGAAACTTTTTTACTACTTTAAATTTTTTGTGAACATACGTTTTATAGACAATTAGTGGGCCAGTTGGTTTTAAGAGAATAGGCCCATTAATTCCTCAAGCCCAATAAACAAGCGATCCACCATCGTTCTTTCATTGTGGTCAAAACTCAAAACCCTAGTTCAATCACCAGCAGCAGCAGCAGCTCTAACAGGTTTGTTTTTTTTTTTTTTTTTTCCCCTAATTTGAATCAAAACTATCGATCACTATAAATAACTAAATTTGTAGTAATATTTTTGTTTAGTTTTCAAAAAGAGAGATGGCAAAGTCAAAGAATCACACAGCACATAACCAGTCAGCAAAGGCTCACAAGAATGGTATCAAGAAACCAAGGAAACACCGTAACACTTCCACCAAAGGGGTACTTACTTACTCTTTATCATTTTTATATATGTGCTCTTTTTGGTTTATTCTTGGCGGGTTTACTACTACTTATTTTAGATTTATGTTTAGTATTTGGTAACATCAAACATTATGTTACAAACATAACACAAGATGGTCTAACTTGTTGGTGCATTAATCATAAATGATCTGCACATTCCATTTTGTGAGTTGGACAATGTGTCCTAAGCGAAGGCTCGAGTCACATGGTTCTTAGAGTAGTGGGCACTGCGTAAGGCTAATACCCATTGCTATCGACAGTAAAGGATATTGAGTCGTGCTCCACGGGCCCGTATAATCTGCTGGTCTTCCTCAATATTGTATATGTTTTCAGTATAATAAGGTGGTGTTTGTTTCGGCTTATGGCTTATTTGGTTTTCAGCTTATGTTTCATAAACTAACTTTTTGTGGCTTGTTTGAAAACTTTTTGACTTGTATAAGTTTATTATGACATAATAAACTTCATCTCAACAGAAAAGTTTCAAAATAAGCCACAAAAAGTAAGCTTATGAAAAATAAGCCCAAAACCAAATAATCCATAAGCCGAAACAAACTCCCCCTAAATATTATCTGATTAGTCTTGAATTCCTTCTTATTCATTAGATAAGTGTTTTTTAGAAGCATTAGTAATCGGAGATAAGGATTATTGTTTAGGAAGATATTTAGGCATAAGATTAATAGCCTGTCATGCTTAATCTGAGAGAAATACAGAGAATGTTAATTGAGCATCATTGTAAGGTTAGTGTAACTTGAGATTGAAACGTTAGTTAGGAATCTTGGCTTATATTCAGTTGTGTCTCATTATCTTTTCTGTTTTTTTTTCCCATTTTACTTGAGCTACATATATATTACATTGTATATTCGAGCCAAGTACCATCATTGTTCAACTATTTTGTCAATGGAGTTTCTGTTCCGGTTGTGCGTTTCAGTTAGGGTTTTTGGTGTATATGTGAGCTTCGTATCTAAATAAATGCCGATGTCATTTTTGTTTTCACAAACTCATAAAAACTGTAAAATCTTAATTTTGACCGTTACAGAGCACAAGTTTTATTCAGGGGTATTTTTAGGAGAGCTATAATTTATCAAACATGTTTTTAGATCTATATGTGATCCAGGCTCTTTGCGAAGTATCCTTTTTGACAACTGAATAGTTGCCTCAATTATGTAACTCAGATTCTTTGCGAACATGCAACAGTGACTAATCTTGTTATAAAACATGGAGGAAACAAGTTACTTGATTAAAAACATGAAAGCTACGTGTTTGATTTTGGTTGTTTATGTGTGCAGATGGATCCCAAGTTCTTGAGGAACCAAAGGTATGCAAGGAAGCACAACAAGCAGGGTGGTGAATCTGCTGTGGAGGAGTAGATGTTTGATGTAATAACTCAAATATGTAAACTCTTAAAACTTGTTTTCATTCAGTATGATATCTTGGTAACTGTTTTGTTTTTAACAATACGATCAATGAAATCACCTTAGTGAACCTATCTATTTCTGCTTCAATAATATTATATAATAGCTTGGTAAGAGTATAAGAATCAGATACTCAACTGATTGATATTATACTTAGCTTTTAAACAACTGTAATCACTTCCTAACGATTAAAATTATGAAGTAATGCAAATCACTCCCTATTCCAGTTGCTACTGATAGTGGATGGTTGTTTTGCATCCTGGTTTTATTTAAAAATCATTCATGTTGTGCCTAGTTAGAGTTAAGTGGATGATTGTGTAATGGATATCTGAAATCCATTACTAACAACATAAATCCACATACACACATAAGTCAAGTGAACAATAATAAGAAAAACACAAGTAGGAGCTGATACCTTTGATTTGCTGATTTTGAGCAGGCCAATTTACCTCAAATCGCCCTATGGCCGCCTTGCAACTAATCTCCCACTAGTCAGCTCTCTGGGCCGATTTTTACAACACTTATTAGTATAGCTATTTTCATAGTTTTCTAAGAAGTTGGAACTTTATTACATGGGTTACTGTCATAAAGTACTCCAGCATTTTAGCTTTTTCAGTAAATTATTTTAATAGTTTTTTTTTTTTTTTTTTTTTTTTTTTTTTTTTTTTTTTTTTTTTTTTTTCATTTTTTTTTTTAATTATGATTTTTTTTATTTTTTTTTTTTTTTTTTTTTTTTTTTTTTGTTTTTTTTTTATTTTTTTATTTTAAATTGTTTTTTAAAATTTTAACTATTCTCATTTTTTTCAATCCGTAATGCCTTACCGGTTAAGTTGTGTAAAGGAAACGAGACAAAAGGAAGTAAATAGATAATTTGCAGATTTTCGGTTTTCTTTAACATGTCAGTGCACCTCGTTCACATTTTACTATAACTTTTATGTTGCTATGGACATTTAGACCGGTTATGTGGGTTACGAGTTTCAAAAATTAGGAAAATACTTACTATTTTTAAATCACAAAAAAGACATGTAATAACCAAAACGATACCAATGAAAGTTCAATTACTAAAATGGTATTCAACAAAAGTACAATGGTCTTTTATGACATTGTCTCTTATTACATTGATCGGTTAAAAAGTGTGTTCAGGTAAAAATGTTTCCCATTTTATTTTTCATGGCAGTTTTGCTCTTTAGGCTAACCTAAAAGAGTGCCATAGTATGATTACATTTGTATCGCTAAACTACCAGCACAATACGTGGAAAAACCCTTTGGGGTACTCGTAGAAACTCTCTCATAATGGTAAAACTTTGACGATTCACAATAAAAACCAGAACTTTAGAATATAAACTGAATGTAAATTTATCATCACAAGTGATAAAAATATCCACAATAAGCATTTGGTTGGACTTCTCTGATGTAAACCAGTATTTGTCCAGTTACTTGCCCTTGTATCATACTGCTACTGGCTTGCGTTCATCTACGTTGACCTGATTTAGAAGCCATTCAGTGGAACTTGATCCATAAGTGTTTAAATATCGAAGTAGATTTCTTGTTTTGCTGTTTTGAAGACATTTGTACTTAAACCTAATGAACATTTTGATAACATATCAGTGTTTACTTACAAAACAGCTGAATAGTGCTTTAAGGCGAGAAAACACCCAAAGAGCTTATTTCAAACACTATTCCCGACTCTATTTTGTAACATAAAGTATCAAACATTAATTGCTTTGTAATCAACAATTGTGTCACATTTCGTCTCATAATGAATTGCAATGATATTTAGTCTAATCCGTTTGCAGAAGAATTTAACAAGAAAAGCTCACCTGGGCTGATTTAAAAAGTTCATCAAGCACTTCAGACAAGGTGGGATGTGCATGAACCGCAAACTTTATGTCCTGAAAAATTATACATATTTAGTTACATAAACATAATTGCTAGTCTTGCATATGGTGAATAAAATTTCGTTCATTTTTGTGGTGATGCTCACATTGATGTCATAGTGTGATCATATAATGCCTATAGATACTGTGAATACATTAAAACTTTGTTTCTAACTTTTGTCAACGAACTTAAAAAGGAATATCATTTTTGTAAACGGTAACACGTATTCAAATTATATGTTTTGCAATGGTAGTCCATATGAAAAGGAATAGACCAAAGTATATTAACCCAAACCATACCTGAATACCGGTACCTAATGCCATGGCATTAGATGCTTCATGTATGAGGTCAGCAGCATGCAACCCCAAGATGTGTACTCCGAGAATCTCCCCAGTATCAGGTCTATATATCAACTACATGAAACAAAAGCGAAAGGTGTTAGGTCACACGTTAAGCTCCTATCCATACTAGTGTTTACGGTATATGGCTTTTTGGAGATTCCTTAACTGTTTACAACTTAAATTCATCTATTCGAGTTATCAAAAACCTCGTAGTGTTTAAATCCATCTGTTTTAGGCGGGTGTTGGAAGATGGACGGTTGAATAACGGGTCACAACGGGTAATTTTCAGTTCAGGTCAGGCCATTCTACGAACACTTTTTTGTTCATTTTCATATTTTAAAGGAATTACTGTGTTAGACATGATTGCAAAATATATCGTCAAAAACAATAATCTGAATTTAACTAATAACATAATGTTGGAAGTTTTATGCATTTGACTTAATATTCGGATGTCTTCCAACCCGCTTGACTCACAAAATTATTTGAGCTTTTTTACTTTTTTAGCTTAACCGATTTGACTCAATAAATAAAACACACCAATACTACCCACTTTATACAATGAGTTACGGGTTGAATTTCCCCTTGAGATGGTCGACTTTGATGTCATTTTGGGCATGGATTGGTTGGCTTTTCATAGGGCTACCATAGACTGCTATGCTAGAACTATAATCTTTGGTGACCTACACCATCCTGAATTTGTTTATCATGGTTCCCAACCTCTTAAATCTGTTAAGTTTATTTCTACTATGAAGGCACGAACCTTGATTTATCATGGGTGCCAAGGTTTTCTGGCTTCTGTAAAGGACACATCTTTGGAAAGTCNCCAATACTACCCACTTTATACAATGAGTTACGGGTTGAAATTGCTTCTTATGGTCAACGCCATTAGTTTGCCTTTTACATTATGTATATTCATATTGGTGTTTTTTTTTTTTTTTTTTGCATTCAGTGAATATTATATCTCGCTGCATGTTGACGTATCCCTATTAGCGTGAACCATGCAAATTTCTGTGTGTGATATGTGTTATGTTTTACTTAGTTATCTGCAAATATTGATGATGGTTCTGTCGTTGTTCATAGCATTGATTTACACAAAAAATATGTGTATTTACAAGTAAATAATAGATTGGTAAGAAGACCTTTGCAAGACCCTCTCCTTCATTTTCTGCCAATGCTTTTGTGTTGGCCTTGAAACTTGTCTTTGCAACACTTATCTTGAACTTTTCTTTTTTGGCTTTCTCCTTCGCTTGAGGCTGTACAAATCAAATATATTAATTACTCATATAATAGCGATAAATAAAACAATCTGTGGACATAGATCGGTATTATTAGTTTTGTGCAAGACTCATAACAAGCAAATATGTCAAACTAACTACAAACTTTGTTAAACATATAATCAATTTGGGTTATGTCATATTTCTAACTAGTTGAAAATAAATCGAAAAATAACTGGACCCACACCCGTTACCCAAGTCACCCATTTTGACCCCTTTTATTTTGTAGAAGATTAGTGAGATGGGAGTCCAACCTGCAGTTCATTATTATTTGTTATTGTTTTTGTGAATGAGTTCATAATCATGTACATAGGTGAATGTTTAGAGTCGAGAATTTTACCTCAGTCAATCCAACCATGCTGATTTCAGGATGGGTAAAGCAAGCAGCTGGGACACTTAGATGGTTAAGAACATGATCTTTTCCCGTGACTTGTTCCACCACTATTTCAAAGAATCTATTCAAGACCGTGTTGTTATACTGAACATAGATAATAAAAAAGTAGTATTATTACTGACCTGAAATTCCCTGTGCACTTGCAGCATGAGCAAGCATCAATTTTCCATTCGCATCACCGATGCAATATACATGAGGAACCTAATAGTTAAAAGTTCATTGTTAAGCGCCGATTAGACAGATAGTGTTTTGTATATGTGCTCATAGTTTCATATTGCTACAGACCATATTTCCCTTTGCATCAAGTACTCGCATACGTTCATCAACAGGAACAAAACCACGTTGAGTCTCCACATTGATCTTGAGAAATTCCATAAAATCATTAGAATCATGAATCTAATAGTATGTTATTTACAGAGTTATTACTTAATGCTGATGTGACATACATTTTCCAAACCGAGACCTTTTGTAAATGGAGCTCTTCCTGTGGCAATTAGTGCAGCATCTACCTATAAAAAATAGCAAAAGAAGAAAATTAAAAGATATAAATACCACATGGGTAATAAAGTTTCTACACTGATAAGTGTCTTGATGTATAAACAATAATCTTGTCAACTGGTGACTGCATTACCTCTAGTGTCTCTTTTAGTTCTTTTGTCTTGGCATCAATAAGCTCAATAATGACTGGTTTTCCGTCTTTTGCTGGGGTGATCTGTTCAAAATAGGAGAGAATATAATCAATGTGACTTTACATGAGTTTGAACTTCATCAGAAAATAAATAAACTAATTACCTTGCTAGCAAATACACCAGTATGATAGTCAATTTTCCTTGGATTTATGAGAACCCTCTGAGCTAACTTACTAATCTCAGGATCAAATCCAGGCATAAGTTGATCAAGAGCTTCAATGAATGTGACCTGTATATGTATGCTTTTTAGTTTTCTTGACCAAAACGAAATTTTTGTAGCCAATCTCTAAGATATCAAGTGAATCATTGCCGAAATTGATTAATAGAAATGGTAGAAATGACTAGAAGTTGGAATAAAGTGAATATATATTAAGGTAATACTAGTTCTTCAAACTGAGACGACTAACTATGAAACTTCGGAGGAGTTTGATGATAATTGTTCATTGTGTTCCAGCGATCAATGTATATATTCTTCTACTATCATATATTCAGTTTAGCAGAGGACACTGTGCTACACTAGCTCTTCTAACTCTTCCGAAGTCTGATAGTCGTCTCAGTTTGAAGTATATGTAAATTTTGTATCCAAGTTTATAGAACTTAAGAAGTTAAAGATGCTAGACAGGGCCAACCTCACTACCAAGTGCTGTGTACACATCACTGAATTCAAGGCCAATATACCCACTGCCAACAATGGCTATCCAGTCAGGAACAAACTCCAGCTTTAGAGCATGGTCACTGGTAACAACAGTCTTCCCTGCAGGTAAAGCCCATAGAAAAATGAACAAGGCAAATTCACGTAATACATGATGGGCCACCAATACATGTTTAGGCTATATAATTTTCTATATTTACACTTATTAGAAGCACAAAATAAAAATACATGAGAAGCTTAAAGATTAGTTGTATATGATCAAGATAAATTGTACTCCGTATCTGATAGATGTATAGACGATGAAAAGGATGTACAAACTACATAATCTACATGTTCACGAAAATCATAAAGTAGATAGAAGACAACTTCTTGGGCTCCCTATCCCATGAGAATTGCAACAATTTCCTCTTCAGGAAAGTTTTCATGCTAAACTTAATTGACCACCCATCAGTACTAATAATCTGTTTTGATTATGTTTCTATTGTCCCTGCAGAGTTGTTCTAAAAGGTTTAAAAGCAGTTCTACACATGGTTTCCAAAATTGCAATTTTCATGAGATGAAGAGTATACTGATAGTGATAGATGTAGCATGCCTTACAATGGAGAAACATATGAACATTTAGCTTGATAAAAGACTATCAATTTATCACTGCAAAATTATACAGATACTTTGGTGATCAGTACATATATAGTTACATACCATCAACTTCGATGCCTTTAGGAACAAAAGGGACTGATCCAGTAGCTATTATTATATCTTTTGCGGTTATCACGTTATCCACTCCATATTTCACCTTTTGAGGACCCTGATAACGAGACATCATAATATGTGAGGTCTCTAAATAACAATGTCAGAACTAGATTATATTTGGCGTATTAGAAACAGCCATGGCTCTATAAGAATGGCTTACCACTATTGAACCAAAACCTGTCAATATGTCCACACCAAGTGCCTTCATCGAATTGGTCAAATTGTTGCGAATTTTGGAAGCAAGATTACTTGCATGATCAGCTACTGCTTGTCTGTCGTAACCAGCACCTGAAACCTATTTGACTTAAAAATGGCCAAAACGTAAGTTGAGTTATTACATATATACCCTTAGCTGTGTCATGTGGAAAATGGATTTGAGAAAATTATACCACCTGTATGCCTAAAGCTTTCATGTGATGCTCGTCTTGAAGTTCCCTCATGCGGCCACTAACAGCAAGAAGAGCTTTAGATGGAACACAACCTCTGTTTACGCATGTTCCGCCTATCACATCACCTTCGATGATAGCTGTTTTTAGACCCTGTCATGTACTCTACTTCATAAAACTTAACTTTTTCTTAATCATTCAGCTCAAGCTGGGAAGGCTTGAAACAACCTTAAAAGTCTATTTCCACAATTAAACATGAAAAATGCACAAAAGTTTTATTGTCATCATGGTTAGCCACATGCACATAACAATTTGTGCAGTGATCCCTAGCCGGCTAGCCACAACTATTTAGATTAGCATACAATAAGCATGACTCTTAATAACAAGTTTGCTGATAGATCACAGGAAATTAATGTCATCATCTCTCCAAATAACAAAAATATCAGATAATTTCACCCTAACCCTACCCGAAATAAAACTGAGGATGAAGACAACTTGACTATGAGTAACAAACAATAAGCTTTCTGCATTTATGAAAGGCTAAAAGCTTTGAACTAGCAGTTATTATTCATGGTTTGTCAATATAGCTCCAGAAGCAACATGTTGCCTAAGTACAAAAAAACTTGATACACATCAGAAATAATCAGACTATGCCTAAAGTATATCGGTTCATTTTTTTATTAGCCATTCAAAATGTGAAACAAGATCACCATCACATATTGTAAGAGATTATACTCTTCACTAGTATTACAGTCAATCGTACGAGCAGTGTATATATAGAAGCTTACATGAACGACATTACTTAAATTTTTTAATAAGGTTCAGAGTGTCAGTATACAAGATATATATACTAATATTTCTGTGATACAATGATCTTATCTTCTATACATACCTTATTTTTTTTTTATTTTTTTACAACCCACACCACCTATCTCACAAATTCTATCTCACATGTCTCCAACTAGACTCGAACCCACAACCTCTAGGTTGATGGGCCGCTCACATACCGCTGAGCCAAGAGGCCTTTGGTCAAAAGAGGTATTATCTTCTATACACTGACTATGAACTGATTTAAGTGGAACAGCTGCAGACACGGTCTAAATAACTCCCCTANACCTATCTCACATGTCTCCAACGAGACTCGAACCCACAACCTCTAGGTTGATGGGCCACTCACATATCGCTGAGCCAAGAGGCCTTTAGTCAAAAGAGGTATTATCTTCATACACTGACTATGAACTGATTTCAGTGGAACAGCTGCAGACAGCAGTCTAAATAACTCCCCTATTTTCGCTAGAGTTTTACTTTCAATTAAAATGTTGCTACCCATTTAGAGTTCAACTTTGATCCTTCTCAATATCTTTAAACTAATACTAATAATATGACTGAAATAGTGCATTGCAATTTTCATATCGTATTTTACTTGAGATGATTATAAACTGATTACATTATATTTTTGAGTGTGATGTAAACAATTACCTTTTCAACAGCATGCAATGCAGCACCATGACCACCAACTCCAGCTCCAATTATGACCAGATCATAATCAAACTTCCTCTTCGAAGGACTTCCATTACTCGCTGCTGCCGATACATAATGCCTCCTCTTCTTCAGAGCACCACTCACGAGTCTATTTTTGAGCTGAAAAAACTGCACAGCCTCTTGTCTTAGACCACAAAAACGGAGACTCCACAGAGATGGAGATGATCGAAAGACGGTCAGCGAAGTTTGGGACTCGAATGCATGGTAATTTGACGATGAAATATGTGATGTAGAGATTAAGGAATTCATATTTGTTGTTGCAATGAAAGTTTGGAAAGAAAAGGATGAGAAAGACCCGTTATTTGGATAGAGTGAGTATGTGTGTCTTGTGCGGATATGCTGATTTGTCTCCAATAATTTATACACTTTTAAATAAGGGTAATTTTATACCAAATATAAACTATCTAATCGCATATACACCCATCTAAAAATCATATACAACCAATTTAAATATAAAAAATATCATATTTATCCAACTATTTAATTTAATCATTAAAAAAATTTGTAAAGCTCTTATTTATCATCAAATAAAAATTACTGGACTATTGTACCCTTTTTATTAAGCTGTAAAACAATATGGCATTTAAAGTGGGCGATTTTGCGAAACCCTAACTAAACTTAATTTTTCAATCGTTTTCTCCTAAATTGTTTCAAGAACTTGGTTTGAGGTACATTATCACTACTACTAGACACATTACCCTTACCCAAAACACTAACAGGTTCAACATTAACAGACCTAGACTCATTAATCAACTTCTTAGCAATTTCATCAATAACATCATTACTCCTATTATCACAAACATCATTATCACTAACACAAAAGTGGGCGATTTTGCGAAACCCTAACTAAACTTAATTTTTCAATCGTTTTCTCCTAAATTGTTTCAAGAACTTGGTTTGTTTGCTAACGATTTGATCTTTATTTGTGTTTAACATTAGTGTTTCCAAGTATTTATCAGATCTTAACTTTAGAGTTGTTCTTGATCAATTGGAAGAATTCGTATTTTTTAGGGTTTCCAATAATCGTCCATGCTATATTCGATCCTTGTTCATATCCTATCCAAAACGATTTCGTAATCGTTTTTGTTTCTTTTAGGGTCGAATTTGATTATCTAAATCGTTCCTTTTTTTCTTTGGATTCCTTTAGTCGGTTCTGGTCTTTTTTAAAGTCGGTTCTGACCCTATATATCTTAGGAACGATCTGATTTAAACTCTAATCCTGTTCATTAAAGTCTATATCATTGTAACCGACCTTTGTTTTCAATCGTTGGTTTGTGTTAGGGTTTTGATTTGCTGGGTTGCCTGATCACATTCTGTTTTTATTGTTTAGGTCGGTTTCAAATTGATCTATCATCTTTTAGTTTGTGATTTAGGTTTTTTGTTATNGTTGAGATGCTAAACTGAACCCCAATAAGAATAACCAACAAGCACCAACCCAAATCCACAATAGCAGCCACATCCACAATAACAGGTCCTAACCATCATAAACCCCTCGTAAGGTGGCTCATCATGAGTACCAAGCTAGGATCTGTCCAATAGCGAAACCACCCCAAACTCACAATCCAAACGCAGCAACGTGCATAAGAACTAGTTTTAGGACGATAATAGGGTTTAACATACCCCATCTTCCAGCAATAACTTACCCAATACTAGCGAACTTAAATGATCAAAAGCTTATCCTTGTTTGGTGAGCGTAACAGAACTGAACTCTTGGGTTCGGTAGGGTTATTTTTTGATACTTCATTGATATATCTATTGATTTCTGGTTGGGTGGTGTTTGAAGCTTCAACGTTGTTATCAAACCTTGCTTAAGGTTCTTTATTTGGATCTGATTGGGACGAAACCCTATCTATTAGGGTTTGTAGTACCGAATGGTTGGAAGTTTGGTTTGTTTTCGTATATGGCTGTGAATTGATTCATAATGGATGTGGGTATAGAGAGATGTTTGTCGAATGTTGTTTTTACGGCTTGCTGCTGATTGCATCGTCATTCTTATTTGAAACCTTTACTATAGGGTTCAGAGCGTGCAAGTTCTTGTGTTTTGGGTTCCTGATTNGATTTTAACAATAGATGATTAATAGCTTGATTAGATTGTACTATGTGGTAAAATGGTTGCATTTTTCAGTAAAGGGGTGATTTAAGAAGAGTATTAATTGCAGGTATTTAATATACATGGTTGTGAATAAATTTATTGTGCATAAAGTTTTAATATGTGTGTTTACTTAAAATTTATATTATGAAATCTTAAAAATTTAATATGAGAGATGGTCTAATATGTATTATAAGTAGTGCTAGCAGGGTACCCGTGTGATGCGGCGGCGGGTAACCTGTAACAAATTTTGTGGCGATTAATGTCTTTTAATTTTATGTTTTTCGTTACAATAACTTTATTGATCGTGAGAATTTTATATTTGAGTAACTTTAACCATGTTGTTCATTTTAAGTTGTATATGTTGGTCTTTTAAGTTGCGTAGGTTATGTTTTTTTGCTGGTGTTTTAAGTGCTTGGGTTATTGGATTTTAACAATAGATGATTAATAGCTTGATTAGATTGTACTATGTGATAAAATGATTGCATTTTTCAGTAAATGGGTGATTTAAGAAGAGTATTAGTTGCAGGTGTTTAATATACATGGTTGTGTATAAATTAATTGTACATAAAACTTTAATATGTGTATTTACTTAAAATCTATATTAGGAAATCTTAAAAATTTAATAGGAGAGAGGGTCTAATATGTATTATAAGTAGTATAGGTATAGATAAGGACCCAACAATACTATTTAAATTAAAAATTTACAAAAATTACTTCAAATAGTTGGACTTTTTATTAAATTTATGATTTTTTTTTGTTAACCCCCCTTCTGATTGCATTTGCGGAGGTATGTTGATCAGTGGCGCAGCTATTAAGGGGCGGGGGGCGCCCGACCCCCCGAAATTTTTTTTGCGATGTAGGGGGTATATAGTTTTCGTGTAGAAAAATTTCGATATATTCGGTTTCGACCCCCCATTTTAATTGTGAAATTTTTTTTATATATTAAGCAATAAAATTGATCCATTACATTTTACATAAGCCCATCTACCCAATAACCCAAACTAAAATACATTACATAATTTTTATATAACCCACTAAAAGAAAAAAAAAAAAAAAAATAATAAAACCGGCCCACTAAAAGAAAAAAAAAATAGAACTGGAACATTGAAGAATTCAAGGGTCTTAAAGGTCGAAAGGCTGAACTCTAATTTCTTCAATGAATCGAACCAGGTACCAACCGTTTGTCTCCTTTTTAATGTTTAGTTTCTTGGACAAATGTTTAGTTTTTTAGTGATTGAAACTTTTTTTTATATAATAATAGTATTTAATTTTTGACCCGACCCGAATCGAATCACCGACCCGAACATATTACCCGAAAAATAGCGTTAGGAAAAAAAAATTTAGATCCCGACCCCCCACTGAAAATTTTCAAGCTTCGCCACTGATGTTGATGTTGATGTTATCGATGAAATATGTGTTGTTGCTGCTGCTTCAGTCTTTGTTAATGTTGGTGATGTTGTAGATTGAGTTGTTGTTTTCGATGTAGTATGAGAAGATGTTGTTGTAGTTGATATGGAGGTTACATGGGTGTAACACCCCCAAAATTTGGTACAGCGGAAGACCTATCAAAGTTTCGGGGTGCTACTTGGATTGGCACACAACACAATTATATAGAACGGAATAATTATAAATAGTTTCGATAGATAGTTAAAATAAGAATTTAAGGTTTACAAACCCAAATGTAGCAAGCCCAAAATAAATAAAGATAGGTCCCAATTCATTATTATCAGAGTTTTAGCCGATGACTGATCCTTGTACCCGCAACGCTTGCCAAGCCTTCAGTCCGCATACAGCATATCACAAACTACACAGTACCTGAGAATACATGCTAAAACGGGTCAGCTTACGCTGGTGAGTTCATAGATTCAAACGCAAACAAACACAACGCAAGGGTTCTCATAATAAGGCATGACTCATTAACAACTCATGAATAATATAAAAGACAATCCTATAGGTGCACACTATAGCTAATACCGCACTAGTAGTCATCCTATCATACACCTGCAGGATGTAGATAGTACCTGGCTTAGCTTTTTGTGAAGCTTGATGAGTGTGTAAATACTCATCATTTTCACCTAATCTGAACTGCCAAAACATCCAAAAACACCCAATAATGCATCAAAATAGTGAAAATATCCCAGGTTTGTGTTTTATATGTTTTAGATGCAAAATGTTTGAAAACAAATGAAAAACGAACAAAGTTTGCACAATTGGCAGTTTTAGTCCCTCAACTTTCACAATTTGTCAAATCTAGTCCCTAAGCATTTATTTCAAAAGAAAAGTCAACCAAAGTCCTTTAGAAATCACAAGTTGTCATAATTAGAGTGTACTAAGACTTACCATACTTAACTAGGTCGCGTGTCGGAGCGGTTGCACTAATTACTTGTTGACTAGCAGATTGCTATCTTTTAAAGTGAGTTTATAGCCCCAAATTTCTTATAAGTGCTGTTTTATAAACCTTGGGGTGAGAAACATGCAAATATGTTTTCATGGAAAAAAACTGAACTTGTTTTTACACACTGGTATGCGGGAACCTAAGTTTGCTTGAATCTCACTTTGCCCACCATCGACAACCGTCAATTCCTGCTGGGAAATGCGTATGTTATAAATAGATCTATTGAGGGTGACTCCTCCGTTCGGTTGGCCATACATTGGGCCAATGCGGACGTATACCATGACGACCTCTTTGCCGAGTGACTGGGGATTATCACTCGGTTGTTGTACTTATGCCTTTGGCATACTTTTGTCTAGTTCGGTTGTTGAGCTTAGTGTTGCATACAGAATTAGTGTGTGCTTGCTGATTATTGTTGTGGTCCATACGTGCTATTTACTTTAAACCTATAGACTCACCAANCATTGGGCCAATGCGGACGTATACCATGACGACCTCTTTGCCGAGTGACTGGGGATTATCACTCGGTTGTTGTACTTATGCCTTTGGCATACTTTTGTCTAGTTCGGTTGTTGAGCTTAGTGTTGCATACAGAATTAGTGTGTGCTTGCTGATTATTGTTGTGGTCCATACGTGCTATTTACTTTAAACCTATAGACTCACCAACGTTAGCTGACTTTAGCATGTTTTTCAGGTGCTTAAAGTATGTTATTGTTGAAGGCAGGGCATGGCGTTGGTCATAAGAAACCTAAGTGTTTTTACACAAGCGTAACTCTCAAAACTATGGGACAGTCATGAAACTGGGCCTTATTTTTATCAAACTTGAACTCATGTACTGTATTTGACTTAAACTTATGTAATGTATTTTAAACAGATTTCCAATCCGTTCTCTATGTATCTTGTGTTATGATATCCAATTTTCGTAGCACCCCAAATACTTGTATGCTTCCGCGATTCTCTATTTTGGGGGTGTTACAGATTGGCATCAGAGCCTAGGTTATAGAGAACTAGGTAAATTAAAAACCTAAACTATAACCATTTTTATAAAAACGCTCCTTATAACCGCCAGATGCCTGCCTACTTGTTTGCCACGACTTAGTTGATTTTTGCTTTATATGTTTAAGTGCTATACTTGTGCTGTGAGTATTTACTTAACATATATAATATAAGTATTTTCTTTATACTTACACATACCGCACCGTATTTGTCACAGACCATGTCTCGTCAGTTCGATGTCTCGGAGCCCATACTGTTTGCTGGACACTCATCTCCTTCTTGTCAGCCAGTTCCGTTTGCGGATGACCCGCTTATGGAAGTCATCAGGGCTGCCACTCAGCCTACACACACAGCTCCAGCATCAGTTTCACCATTCTTACCTCGTTTTGCTTCAGCACATAGTTCATCTCCTGCTCATTACTCACTTTCACAGCATGATCAGGATACTGATGTTACTGAGACTCCTGCTATTCGGCGTACTGCTCGCAAGTCGGTACGTTCCATTGATCAGCCTATCCGACTTTCATCCTTGATATCATCACCTAGGAGGACCCGTTATCGTTATACCTCCACTTCATCACCAGATCATTCACCGGTTTCATCTCCAGATTATTCACCACTGCGTCAGAGGTTACGGAGATCTGTGTCATCCTATTCTGATGAGGATGAGGATCCGATGGAGGATCCAGCAGTAGATTCAGCTCAGGTTCAGGTTGAGACAGTACCGATGATGAGTGTGTAAATACTCATCATTTTTACCTAGTCTGAACTGCCAAAAACATCCAAAAACAACCAAATATGCATCAAAATACTGAAAATATCCCAGGGTTGTGTTTTATATGTTTTAGATGCAAAATGTTTGAAAACAAATGAAAAACAAGCAAAGTTTGCACAATTGTCCCTCAACTTTCACAATTTGTCAAATCTAGTCCCTAAGCATTTATTTTGAAAGAAAAGTCAACCAAAGTCCTTTAGAAATCACAAGTTGTCATAATTAGTCCTTTGATGAAAAGTTTCAAAAGTTTACAAGTTTAGTCCCTGAACTTTGCAAAGTTGTCAAAAATAGCCCCTGGGATTAAAATCTTTTGGAAAATAACAATTATGGTCCTTGTAATATGAAACTTTGGCAAAAATAATCATTTGGTGAAAAGTTTGGTGAAATTACAAGTTTGGTCCCTGAAGTTTGAAGATTTGGCAGATTTAGTCCCTGGGAATGTAAAAAGTGAAAAGTCAATTATGAACTTTGTACTATTCATACTTGGCAAATTATACCCCTTGATTAACTTTGGAAGATTGCCAAATTCAGTCCCTTAATTTTCAGAAATTTACAACATTGGTCCTTGTAATTCTACAAAACCAAACGGACCCTTTATACTTCATAAACCCAAAACCCAAAATCCAAAACAAACACAACACAACACCAGCCCATACTCCCACCCTTATAACTCCCAGGCCCAACTTCCTTTCTCTGGCCCATAAACCCTTCACCAGCCCAAACACCTTCACAATTATAACTCCCTCCTTCGTTCACACTTTCACCCCCACCTTCACCACCACTTGGCCTCCCCCAACTTGGCAGTCACTTCCCACCGCCCAAACCACTCACCCTCACCATCCTCACCTAACCTTAGCCCCCCACAATTAATGCTACNCGCCTCTCCACTTGCCTGCAACCTTTCACCACTCACCACTCCCACTTGCCAGTCACCTCAACCGCCCAAACCACTCACCCCCACCTAACAGGACAACCCACAATAAATGCCACCACCCCCACTGTGCAAATTGCTCTGTTTCTGTTTTGGCGCCAAAAATGATTTAAAGGCTAGGATGAAAGATAAGCAACCAACGGCCAAGATTAGAGATGGGATATGTTCAGAAGCATGTGGGGAGTGCAAAGAGTCTATAAAAGAAGAGGAAGATGCAGCATTACAATATATCTAGTTTAATTTAGCTTAATGTATGTCGTATTAGTTGTATTTTGATTTCCAGTGTATTTCAAAGCTTTCAAGTACTTGTTTAAGTTAATTCAGTGTAATTCAAACATCTTTTCAGTTTCAATTTCAAGTAATCTTTATGAATTCAGTTCTTTGCAATTTCAAGCTCAAATTATCAAGTTTACTTATGTGTTGTTCTAGTTGATTATAAGGACTCTTTAAGCTCATTTAAGCTCCCAGAAAGCTTCTAAAAGCTTTTAGATACTTTAAAACTCAGTCTAGGATCATAACTCAAAATTACACAAAAATAGAGATAAATAGGTGANCTTAAAACTCAGTTTAGGATCAAAAACAAAAAATACAAAAAAAATCAAGAAAATACATTGAAAAATAAAAAATTGCAGGTGAAGACTGTAGATTGCTGGAGCATGGTGTATTTTGGATGGCCATGGGTTTAGTGGCTTGTGGAAGCCTATAGGATTGGTTCTTGGTCCTTGGTTCTTGTTTCTAGCTGGAGTGCAACTTGTAAGCCTTTGTTCAATTTTTCTCTTTCACTGTGTTAGTTGGTAATCATTGATATTATCTATGTTTCTGTTTGTTATTTGTGTTTATTAGTTATAATATAGCTTAGAATAGTTAGCTTGTACCTTAAAATTTGTAGTTGCTATATGTTTCATTTTCACTGTGAATTAGCATATTAGTGATCATAAGCCATTTGTGTTTATCTGTGGTCTTTATGTGATCATTTGAGCTTATATCTTCACCCTATAACCTGTTGGATCATTAAACCAGACCTAGCCACCCATTTGCTTTGAAAAACTCATCATCATAATCTGTAAGGGTTGTTTGGATTAATCTGTTTCAAGGGAACAAGCTCTGTGTTTGTTGGTGTTATTTGCTAAAACATGTTTCAATAGGTTCATTTAGTTCATATCAGTAATAAAATACAAGTCCTTTTCATTCAAAAGTCAAAATCAATTTCCAAATCTTAAATAGTTTAACTGTCAAGATTTTTGAGCACCCAACTCATTTAATCCAGTCCATAACTTGTTTAACTAGAGTAATTAAGTCTTGTTTTAGTCTAGTACATCATTTTCAGTAGCAAGGATTGGATTAAAATTCAACTTGGTCAAACTTGTGTACAATCTCAAAAAGTCAACAAGTTCTTTAACTGTCAAACATGGCCAAATCTTTTGGATCTTGCACAGGGTTCATTATAGATTAGGAGTTGATAACTCTTGTTGTTTTATGTACTCTGGTTGCTTGTAAGTCTAAATCAAAAAGAAAATTGAAGTTTGAACATCATTTAGTCATAGTAATTTAGTATCTAAGTTACCCTGCTAAGTTTTTAGTTGCCCTGCTCACAATCTCACAGCCTTTTTCTCAAGCTTGCATAAGTCTCATCAGTGAATTGTAGCTTGTGTGTTTTAGCTTTTTGTAAAGCTTCCATCAAACTCAAGGGTCCAGGGCTTAATTTACCATTTTCACTTCATTTGATAAGTCTGCTTGTGGATTTTAGTTTTGACCATTTGATTGTCTATACTGCCTAGGCAGTGTATACAGGCCTTTTCATAAGCTTGCCACAAGCTCACCTGTGGACCCCACAGTGTGAGCTTTAGCTTTTTGAAAAGCCAATAAGCTCAGCTTGTTGGATCAGCTTTTACTTTGGGCTTCCAACTACCCCTGTGGGCCCCACACAGTCTTACATTTTGTCCCATTTAGCCTGCAGAACTGTTGATCTGTGGCATTTTTGATTGCTTATTTTGTCCTTGTGGCCTATTCAGTGCATATTAATTGTTGTTTTAGCTTCATATAAGTTCCATTAACTAGTTTCTAGCCTAATCCACCCTTGTAGAACCCCCTGTTAGCTTATTCAAGCTTATTTCAAGCTTGTTTGACCAAAAGTCAAACTGTCAAGGAAATAAGCTTGCATACTGCTTATTTTTGAATTTAAGCAAAAGTGTTTTTACAAAAGTTGTTCATTTTTAGCATATAATCAGTTTCCCAAAAGAAAAATCTTAAAATAATAACTTTTTAAGAAAAGTGATAGTTTCTATTTAATATAATTTAGACTTTTATTTTTCTTTTTAAATTTTTATTAAGTACTTATCTGTTTTTATAATTTTCTTAAATTCCTAGTATCTTAAAGTATTTGTATAAATTTTCTTAGAATTTTTCTTTTTCATTTAGTATTTATTAAAATTAAAAAAAGTTTAATTAATAATTAGTTAATATTAGTAATTAAATAGTTTTAATAAATTTTTGTTAAACAGTAGTATATTTTTATATTTTTCCTGAGTTCTAAATTTTATTTAGTGCTTTTGGTAATTTTCCCATAATTTTTACTGTTCATTTGGTAATTTTTAGATTTAATTTTAATTAAAACAGTTTTATTAGAAAAACCAAAAAGAAAATAGTTTTAGTGTCTAAATTTAATCTCAGATCCATTTTTATAATTTTTCTAGCTTGTATACATTATTTAGAATCTGTAAAAATTGGATTTGTAATTTTCTCTTTTCATTTTCTAAATTTTCTTATTTAATCTAGTTTAAATAACCTTAATATAATAGTTTAGTAATTAATTAATAAAAGATCCACAAAAAGACAAAAATATTTATTTTTAATTTTTATATTTCTTTTAAGTCATTTTAGATTTTTAGAAATTAATTTTGCAAATTTTTAGTGTTTTTTTGTAATCTTAAGCATTTTTTAGTTTAACTTTAATTAAGTTTTTATTAAGTTTTAATAGTTTTATTAAATAATTAATATTTAAATATTAAAATAATCAAAAAAATAATTTTCTTTTTAATTTAATTTTCTCATTTTAATTTTGTAAAAGTTTCATTTTCACCCCTTCTAGTTTTTATTTTTTCATAATTTACCTTTTTCATTTATGTGATTAGTCTGTCTGTATTAGGTTTTCCCCAAGCCTAATTCTGTTTCCCCGTAGTGTAGAATTTTATTATCATTTTCTTAGTGTAATCAATACCAAAATAATCATTCTCAATCTGGTTACTGTTCCCAATCACTCATTCCATAAACGTTTTCAAAAATACAATTTCAATCTCGTCGGGATATAACGACCCGGGAATACACTGTGCTTACACCGGATTATTAATTGATCACTCTCTCCCTCATTTGACTTAGTTGACCACACCTGGTTGACTGGTTAGTTTGGGAGGAGTCAAAGCTTAACCAGCCATCTCAAAGTTGCAGTGCTTAAATTGCTTTTTCAAGCTTTTCTCCTAGGGCTGCAATCATCTTCTACTTTGTCCCATCTCAAAGTTGCAGTGCTTAAAATGCAAAAGTTAGAAAAAGGCTTACAAAATGCAATCCAAGCTAAGAACAATGAAACCAAGGATCCAAGAACAATCCTATAGGCCTTCCACAAGGCCACTAACCCACTGCCATCCCTTATACACAGTGCTCCAGCTTTAATCTTCTTCTTCCTTGATTTTTTTATTTTTCACCTATTTAATTCTATATATTTTTTTTATTTTTTTGTTTTTGATCCTAAACTGTAACACACCCAAATTTGGGATACGCAGCAGAATTAAAGCTGGGTGTTACTTCATGGCACAACAGTTATAATAATAGAAAACAATTTCTAATCGAGTCATTTTTAAATGATTTTATTATTCAAATATCAGAGTTTACAAAATGAGGTCCTAGTAGGTTTTACAGTTTGTCAAATAATTTATCAAATGATAATAAAATCTTTAGCCTTCTTTCCGTATCCGTGCCTCATCATGCCATCCTCGTTTAATATAAACCTGAGATAAACATGCTAAAAAGTCAACACAAAGGTTGAGTGAATCCATAGCGTTTAAAGTAATAATCATTTGAACACAAGCTAAGAGATAATAAATCAGAGATATTGCAGTTCAGTATATTGCCGTAAGTCTCATGACATGCAAACCATAACAGTAAACATCATAGTAAAGAGTTATGATGGCATCATAGTAAAGAGTTATGATGTAGATTACTAACATAATTAAACGAAAGTAATAATGCCCTCCGGTAGGAGTTTATCATTTTCCTATGTAAACGAGGGTCTTTATCAGAAATGCCAACAATGACAACTTAGGCAATATCAATCAGGATAGCATATACAAAAATACTTGTGTTCGGTTTTGTAGCATGTATAATCTCCCCACAAGTTTGAAAAACGTATAAAAATAGTGGGACTATGAACTCACCTCGATGTTACAGTAGTCTGGATGGAAAACAAATTAAGTAAAGTTGATAAACGTCTCCGACACGTAACCTGAGTTGATATGTCAAGTTTTCAGTATTTACATATATTTATTTCATTAAAGTTTTGTTAAGTGGAACAACATGAAGTTTCTTCAAAAGTTATTAATGAATAGATTTTATCTTACTTCCTTTTTATGGTTTGTTATTCGATATCGATATATGACATATATAGATTTTATAACAAGTCCCGAATTGTTACAACGTTAAAAAAAATTTATTACACTTTATACCCTTGTATTTTATAAAATTGACACTTTATACCCTGTACTATGGTTTATTGGCAAAAACAGTCCTTGTACTTATAACTTTGAAATATTTACAACTTTGGCCCAAGAAAACTCCATCTTTTATTTATTACAAAAATTACCCTATAGTTTTTCAAAGAAATTAATTAAAAGGGTATGTTTGATATGTGTTAACGAGGCAAAAACAAGCTCAGTTTTAGACAAGGCCGTACAAGGTTTTTACAAAGTTCTTGATCCTTTAAAGTATTTGCCAGGTGGTCTATCTAATGGTTCAGACTAGAGGTCATGAGCTCTTATGGTTTGGTCGAAATAATTTACCAAAGTGGAGGGGTTGGGGCGTTTTGACAAAAAAATGTTTTCAGTGGGCAATAAGCCAAAAAGAAGGGCGAATAAAATCGAGGCCTTTAAATATTTTTACGATGCTTTTGTTTCTTCTCAATCTATGCTGGGAGGTCTTCAAAAGGGCCAAGTTTCAGAATTTTTAGAGTTCGTTTAATGGATGAAATAATTGGACAAAGTGGGTCACTCGGGACAGTTTTACGATAAGAAAAAGAAAAAGAAAACGTGGTTGGTTTTTGATTTTAAAAACTTATGGCATAGTTTTAAATGCATGGTAACATGATCATAAGTCTTTCTGGTTCATTCTTTAAAGGTTTTCTATAAGTGGTAGTTAAAATATGAAAAGAAATTTAATTAGAGGAGTTTGGGCTTGTGACTAGGGACCAGGAAATGAGCTCAATTTACATTGTGCTATCTAGGTATTTTGGCCAGGTCTTGGGGGCAAATTGAAGTGTGCTAGGTGGTGGTTAAGAGAGCTTATTGGCTAGGTTGAATACTCTAGACTCATGGTAGAAAAATGGAACGCAAAAGGGGTGTTTGGGACAGTTTTGGCGACAAGAACAGAAAAGAAGAAAAACAACTTTATACTTTACGAAAACTTATGGTTCTTACATATTACCTATTAAATGATTATTTATCTTGTCTAAGAATCTCATTAACTAGTTTTTAAGCTTGAATAATAACATAAAAATGGGCGTTTGGTTTTTGTTCAGGTCATAACAGAAAAGAACAGAAACATGGGTTAACTTTTAAAACTTCATGATCTCGACATCGTGGCTCATTAATATGTTTTCTAGTTTATGTAAAAAGGTTCCTAAGGTAGTTCTATGGTTTGTAGTTTCGAAAATAACAGAAAGAATTTAGATATGTTTGGTTAGCTCGTTATAACAGAAAGAAAAAGAAAACATAACTTCAGCCTAGGTTTCTAGTTAAGACTTGTTTATTAGCATATGTAAGAGTATATAAAGCTTACAAAAGAGGTTGGAAGGGCTGGAGTACTTACTTGCTTAAGGGTTCGATTATAGAAGGATTTTGGACAAAGGTGACTTAGAAATGGAAACTAGGCTATCTCCTCCTTCTTGGCTTTTCTAAACTTCTCCCTGGCTTCTATTTGGACTCTTATATCAGAAAGTAACTGAGAGTGTGTTTGTTTGATATGTTTTCGAGTGGTGTGAGCAGAAATGAAGAGAAAAGGGGTCGATTTATATAGGGAATGGGCAAAGGTGTTCATGAGGCTTCTAGGTCACGATGGTTGGGAGAAGGGAGACAAGGTGAGGTGTTCCATAAGAATCTGTGAGGTGATATGTGATGAGAGTGAAGGTGGCGTGAGGTGGTAGAAAGAGGGCCAATAAATTCACCTACAATATTTGACCATGGTAAATATCTAAGGGACATGGTGAGGTGTAGTTAAGATGTGGATTATTTTAAATCTAGAAGTGTTTAGTTAGGGTTTAGTGGTATAGAAAATCTGGTTAGGGATTGATTAGTTGAGGTTTAGTTTGATTTGAACTAGGAATAAGTAAGGGTGTCGTTTAAGCTTAAGGTGGAGGTATCTTAGGCTATAGTAGGTTGTAAATGGGGTTTTAGGAAAATAATACACTTGTTTTAGGGTTTAGGTTAAGTAAATGTTTTCTGAATCAAAAGTTACCAAGTAGTAGGTTAAAGATAATTTGGTTTTGTTTTCTTTTTGTTGCACTTCGAACCAACAGGAAACAAGGAGTTTCATTTTGAGCTTAAACCACTTGTAGTGGATTGTCATGAGTTTGAGAGACACACCTAATGTAATTTGGTAAGTCTTGTGGTTGTGCATGGTTCCATGTATTATGAAATTACCAGGTTCTTAACTCTTTTATGTTTGACCATAGGGTAAAAATCTAGAAGAAATGCATATGTGGATGAATATGGATGGGGCTAGAAGTAAGTTATGGTTAGGGGTTTAACAAGTACTTGATTAGAAACTAGTTTAGGTAAATTTTTGTTCAATTTCGAATTAATTAAACAACTAGGGATCAAATGGCTTTAAGTATTGTACTTTAACGTTTAAGATTTAAATATATATATATATATATATATATATATAATCCTATATATAATAACTTAGCATTTAGTGAAAACTCTAATAATTGACAAACGTTTAATTTGTATGTTAAGTATGTAAATGAAATAACGTAAAGTGGTAAATGACAGTTAAAAACTTTGGTATTTGACATATAGAGATATTTATTTAAAACAAACTTAAGTGAACACGTTTAGTTACGCTTAAAACAAAAATTAGACGTGAAAAATGGACAAGTATTTTATTGTTTAAGTGTTCATATAAGTGAAAATTTACCGGTGGTTACATAAACTGATTTTAAGGTTTCTAATAGCTTTTATAAGCTATATAAGGAGCTTATATTAGCCTAAGAGTCCATAACAAGCACTGTTAACAACATTAAGTGAAAATGAGAATTTTGAGTAAAAATGGCACAAACTGAATACTGAACTGAAACTTGAATTAGATGCTTAGAAAAGTTTTACAATACACTGAATTTGCTTAATTTAACACTAGAAAGATTAAAGATACAATTGAAACTGAAAATTACAATATTCGACACTACTTAGCTAAAAGTAAAACTACTCCTGCTCCACAAGCCTTCTCTTTCCTTTTATAAGGGTCTTCTAGGGTTTTTAGAAGACTCTGAGCATATCCCACCACTTATCTGAGCCGTTGGATGCTTGAAACTCAATCTCCACCTTTAAACGATTTTGGCACCAAAAATTGTTATAAACAATATGAGACCGTTTTAGTGGAGTAGGTGTGGCAATAAATGTTGGGAAGGTAAGGAAGGTATGAAAAAGTAGTTTGGGGGTGGAGTGGCTAGAGGACAAGGTCCCCCTGTTTTTGTGGGATTTGGTTGGGAGGGAAGAAGGTCAAAGGTGGGTGTTTGACTGGGGGGTTATAAAACGGGGTGTTATGTTTTTGGCTTAGTGGGCCGGGTAGTGGGATGGGCCAAAGGGGATGGACTTGGTTTGTGGTTTTGGGTTTTGGATTTAATAATGAAAAAGGGTCCGTTTGGTTTTAGTAAACAACAAGGACCAATTTTGCAATTTAGCCAAACATGAGGGCTGAAGCTGTACATTCTCCAAAGTGCTCACAAGGACCAATGTTGCCACATTCCAATAATACAAGGACCATAAATGCCATTTTCCATTTTTAAATACCCAAGGACCATTTTTGACAATTTTCAAAAGTTGAGGGACCTTTTCTGCCATTTGCCCAAAAATTCATTCAAGGACCAATTTTGACAACTTAGAATATTTCAAGGACCTTAAATGATAAATCTCCACATTTTTGAATTCCAGGGACTATTTTTGCCAATCTTTGAAAGTTAGGGGATTGAAACTGCCAATTATGCAACTTTGTTCGTTTTTCATCTGCTTTTAATCATTTTGCATCTGAGACATATAAAACACGATCCTGGGATATTTTCTACATTTTGATGCGTTTTTGAGTGTTTTCAAATGCTTTTGCAGTTCAGATTAACATAAAATAATGAGTGTTTGAGCACTCATCAGTACCACACAGCAGTCGCATACTCAATCCACAATCCATATTATAACTTATCTACAACATAATCTATAATGTAAACATACCAATAACATAGCCCATAATACTCACGCAACGATTTATAGCAAACACCAATAATGTCATAATACTCAAGAAAACCAATTAGAAGAAGATATAAAGAAGAGTATAGTGAAGAGCATGCATTCTCCCCCAAAGAATAGAAAATGATAAAACAGGAGCTATGAACTCACCTCTAGTAGTAGTCGAGGGGTGATAAAAAGAAGCAAACACGAACACTAGTAAGTCACGACACTGCGGGCTTGACACAACCTATTAAATAAACTCGTCTTAGTACCTTATCCGAACTTCATAACCTTATATATATATATAAAGAAAATAGAATATGTTCTTATTAGATGTCATCGTTGTATTCTTATAGATGTGTGTTTGGTATCTTGTGTGTGCGGTGATGACACGACTCCAACTCAAGTGAACTCACGCCAAAACAAAGACCGATAAACTCCGTCAACTCCTATTGTGATTTGGTCAAACGTTCTTAATATTTAGTTTAATAAGCTCCTCGAACAAGTCATCGAGTCTTTATCGAATTCGTCAACCCGATAAGCTCCACAACTCCTTCGTATCGATTATTAACCCAAAAGTTAAGTCACATTGGTCAATGAGTCGTAAGGATGAATTACCCATTAATAGTTTTCCACTATTATGCTTTTTGGGCCCTTATTGGACTCGTCAGCCCAATAAGTCTGTTAAGCCATAAAATTCGGATCTATTAAAGCTAATTAATCCGTAACTCGACCTACTCTAACACGTCTCCCTAATCTTAAAGAAAGGTAAGTCTCGATAAACTTGCCCTCGAAACATTTAGTGACTCGTCCATCTCCATATTAAATATGTTTCGTTTAACTTCTATTAATAATAACTATTAGAACTCGTTTCGTCGTTATTTAACATTTTCTCATTAATCGAGAAATATTAACAAACGTTCGTTGACGTCTTTTAATATTTCTTATTAACTCGAAGACATTATATAATGTACTATCGGTTTCTAATCATTATTATTAGTATTATTATTATTAACTTATAAAAAATAATAACGATTATTAGTCGTTACCTTTATTTAAAAGTTAACATATGTATATATATTAGCCACTTTAACCATTTTAGCCGTTTATTACATTTAACGAGTCACATTACTTTCAAGTCACATNGAACATCGAGAATCGGCATGGTCTGTGACAACGATATAGGGCGGGTATAAGTGTTTCAATAGGAATTGAACCACACGGTATACGTCATTGTATAATAATAATAATAATAATAATAATAATAATAATAATAATAATAATAATAATAATAATAATAATAATAATAATAATAATAATAATATAAATAATAATATGTAGTCGTGATGCTGAAAGCATTTGCATATAAGACATAAGACAGAAAGAGAACCTTAGCTTGGCAGGCGCGCGTCGGTTCCTGGATCAATCATCTGAAGGATGGTTATGGTCTAGGTTTTTGCTTAATTACTCAGTTCTCTATAACCTTGGCTCTGATACCAATCTGTAACACCCCCAAAATTTGGTACAGCGGAAGACTTGTCAAAGTTTCGGGGTGCTACTTGGATTGGCACACAACACAATTATATAGAACGGAATAATTATAAATAGTTTGGATAGATAGTTAAAATAAGAATTTAAGGTTTACAAACCCAAATGTAGCAAGCCCAAAATAAATAAAGATAGGTCCCAATTTATTATTAGTACCCGCAACGCTTGCCAAGCCTTCAGTCTGCATACAGCATATCACAAACTACACAGTACCTAAGAATACATGCTACAACGGGTCAACTTACGCTGGTGAGTTCATAGAGTCAAACGCAAACAAACACAACGCAAGGGTTCTCATAATAAGGCATGACTCATTAACAACTCATGAATAATATAAAAGACAATCCTATAGGTACACACTATAGCTAATACCGCACTAGTAGTCATCCTATCATACACCTGCAGGATGTAGATAGTACCACACGGCAGTCGCATACTCAATCCACAATCCATATTATAACTTATCTACAACATAATCGATAATGTAAACATACCAATAACATAGCCCATAATACTCACGTAACGATTTATAGCAAACACCAATAATGTCATAATACTCAAGAAAACCAATTAGAATAAGATATAAAGAAGAGTATAGCTAAGAGCATGCATTCTCCCCCTAAGAATAGAAAACGATAAAACAGGGGCTATGAACTCACCTCTAGTAGTAGTCGAGGGGTGATACAAAGAAGCAAACACGAACACTAGTAAGTCACGACACTGCGGGCTCGGCACAACCTATTAAACAAACTCATCTTAGTACCTTATCCGAACTTCATAACCTTATATATATATAAAGAAAATAGAATATGTTCTTATTAGATGTCATCGTTGTATTCTTATAGATGTGTGTTTGTTATCTTGTGTGTGCGGTGATGACACGACTCCAACTCAAGTGAACTCACGCCAAAACAAAGAACGATAAACTCCGTCAACTCCTATTGTGATTTGGTCAAACGTTCTTAATATTTAGTCTAATAAGCTCCTCGAACAAGTCATCGAGTCTTTATCGAATTCGTCAACCCGATAAGCTCAACAACTCCTTCGTATCGATTATTAACCCAAAAGTTAAGTCACGTTGGTCAATGAGTCGTAAGGATGAATTACCCATTAATAGTTTTCCACTATTATGCATTTTGGGCCCTTATTGGACTCGTCAGCCCAATAAGTCCGTTAAGCCATAAAAGTCGGATCTATTAACGCTAATTAATCTGTAACTCGGCCTACTCTAACACGTCTCCCTAATCTTATAGAAAGGTAAGTCTCGATAAATGTGCCCTCGAAACGTTTAGTGACTCGTCCATCTCCATATTAAATATGTTTCGTTTAACTTCTATTAATAATAACTATTAGAACTCGTTTCGTCGTTATTTAACATTTTCTCATTAATCGAGAAATATTAACAAACATTCGTTGACGTCTTTTAATATTTCTTATTAACTCGAAGACATTATATAACGTACTATCGGTTTCTAATCATTATTATTAGTATTATTATTATTAACTTATAAATAAATAATAACGATTATTAGTCGTTACCTTTATTGAAAAGTTAACATATGTATAAATATTAGCCACTTTAAACATTTTAGCCGTTTATTACATTTAACAAGTCACATTACTTTCGAGTCACATTTATCACCGGTTATATATGTATAGCAATAATGATCCAATGTCCATATCGGCTTGTCGTGGCCACACGAGACTAGGGAATCTCGGTGACTCACGACTTAGCACAAACCAGGAACTATCACTACATCAATCAACCAAGTCCCATTGCCGAGACCCTAGTGGTCTCGGCCTCAACTCTTCGGCCAAACAACATCATCAACAACAACTAATAACAACACCACAATCCCACTTGCCGAGACCCTAGAGGTCTCGGCTCTACCTCTACGACCTCAAGAACAACAACACTACAACAACAATTCATCCACAACAACAACTCGACAATAAACAATCCGGCAAGAACATCACAACTCAACATCACCCACACCGAGCCTCCTACACCTCTCGGCAACACCTCCAACTCCCAAACCCATCAACAACATGTTCAAGCAACCTATTCTAGTCTTAAACCCACTATCAAAACACTCAAAAACATCACCAAAGCTCGAACCCATCACCACCGAGAGCCTGGAGCTCTCGGCTCCATCTACGCGACCAAAACCAACCACAAACTCGACCAAAACTCGATACCAAACACTTACTTAATCATTTTTATTTATTTTATTTTCGTTATTATTATTAACTCGCAAACCCTAAGGCCATTGAGCTAAATCCGAGGTGTAAACCTCACGAAAATGATGGGTTTACCCACCTTGGTACTCGGCTCAATCAAGAAACAAGAAAAGACGAATAGATGCTCGGATTCGATCCAAAACCCATGGCGAAAGAGGTGTTATTGAAGGTTTTAGGGCGCGTGTGTATATTCAAAAGAAAGGAAATGAAAAGTTATAGAGATTGGTGGTGGTGGTGTGTTCGTACACGCCAGAAAAGTGGGCGGAGGTGAAGGTGTGTGTGGGTGTGTGTGTTAGCCGGCAAGAGAGAGAGAGATGGATAAGGAATCCCTAAAATGAGATATATGTGTGTATTTATAGGTGTGTGGAGTGAATGGGGACTAGTAGCAAACCCTATCACTCCCTCGGGGACCAAAGTCGTCAATCTCTTCATATCTTTAACAAAACACGAACGGGATAAATAAAACTTGACATAAATATTTCTCGAGTGCTCGAGATTATTTCTATTTGTTTTATGATTACTTTTACATGAATTTTGATTATAAATACGTATAATCTTTATTTTTATTCATTTATCAACCATATCTTCACGTTTTTACTATTTGTTGTGCCAAGTCACGCAGTGATACTTACTAGGAAACCAGGGATACTCACGACTCACACATAAAATAAATAAAATATATTAATAACAAGACCCGAAATTACCAGTTGTCATAGCCTCCCAGCCTCAGAAGAAACCCGTCCCTGGTTTCACTAAAGATTACTTAGTCGGGGACAAAAAGAGATGTGGATACTTCCTCATGATCTCGTCTTCACGTTCCCACGTGAATTCCAGACCATGACGGGTATTCCACCTAACTCTAACGATAGGAATGCAACTACGCTTAAGTCGCTTGACTTCTCGATCCATAACCTCAACGGGTTCCTCGGTGAAATTCAGATTCTCGTCGATCCTAATCTCTCTTAACGGAATGATCGGGGTTTCGTCGGAAAGACGTTTCTTCAAGTTGCAGACGTGAAAGACGTCCTGCACGTTACTCAGCTCAGGTGGCAGTTCCAGTCGGTAGGCTACCGGTCCAATCCTTTCCAGAATCAGAAACGGTCCTATGTAACGGGGATTGAGCTTTCCACGCTTGCCGAAACATATCACCCCTATCCAAGGTGAGACCTTCAACATGACTCGGTCTTCAACCTGGAACTCAAGAGGTTTACGTCTCTGGTAGACATAGCTCTTTTGGCGATCGCGTGCAGCTTGGAGGCGATTACGAATCTGGACAACCTTCTCGGTTGTCTCGAGGATGAGCTCGGGACCTGTGAGTTGACTGTCACCCACCTCGGCCCAGCTTATAGGAGAATGGCATTTTCGGCCATACAACGCCTCGAATGGTGCGTGTAACACCCCCAAAATCGGTACAGCGGAAGCATTCGGGTCATAGGGTGCTACTAATTGGAAATCACAACACAAGAAAATAAAGAACGGAATACATATTCCGTTAAAATACGTTAGATTAAAAATTCAAGTTTACATCAAGTTTTGAGAATAAAAAAAAAAGTAAGCCCAAAGTTTAATGGTCCCATAAAAACAAGTCATGTCATTGTGTGAAAACACTTCGGTAAATAGTTTTGTGACCAACGCCTTGCCATGCCTTGCCAGTAACAAATAGCTCAAACACCTGAGAAAAACATGCTAAAAGTCAGCAAAAAAAAGCTGGTGAGTCTATAGGTTTAGTAATCAGTGTGGACCATATAGTTTTGTGTACGAGCATTACAACACATATAATGTCATACTAAATAGTCTATCGCGCTAGCACTAAGTTCATGCAACCGAAGCTAGACAGTTCAGTGCGCTACCATGTAGCACATAAATATAATAATCAGGGCCCATAGCGAGTGTTTAACCCAATACACTCGTAATCCGACTTGGTATACGCCCGCATTGACCTGTCTGGCCAACCGAACGGGGGGAGTCACCCCCAATAGATCTATTTATAACAATCGCGCTTCCTAGCAGGAACTAACAGTTCATGAAAATTGGGCATAACAGTGGGTTCAGGGGCTTAGGCTAACTACGCAATAGTTTTGGAAAAATAGAAATAGTATAGTGGTCCAGAAAAATATTTTGCATGTTTCTCACCCCATAGTTATAAAAACGAGTATAAATAGAGTGGGGCTATAAACTCACCTGAGCGAATAGTATTCCGATGTAGAAATTCAAATAGTGGTAGTGAGCGGCACCGACACGTGACCTAGAATAGTACGGCAGTATTTAGTTTACAATCACAATTTTGAATAAACGATATTCAAGTAAGTTTTTAAAAAGTTTAAGGAATTTTGTGGGTTTAGTTATATATATAAACTTGAATTCAATTGCGTGTAGTTTATGTAATGAAGTTAATATGCATGATTTGTTATTATACAAAAATGAGAGGTAAAAATAATATCGTCTAAAAATTTATTATTGTATGGGTATATATTCCGATATGTGCTAGTGGTTGCGTTTGGCAAACGGGTAAACAAATGTTTATATAGTGTATATAACTAAAAGTTTGTTTTAAAAAAAAATAAATTATATTTAGGACTTCTCGTATACATATATGTATATATGTATATAGTTGATAAATAATGCTAGTTAAGAAAAATAAATTATGTTAAGAAAATAATGCTAGTTATATATATATAGTTGATAAATCGGACATGTCTCGTATACAAGTTTTAGTGGCAAGTTTGGTTTCGTCATATCTTTTTATACATGTTCCAAAATATGTCGATAATAGTGGTCGAGTAAAACAACTTAATAGTCCGTTGAATAACTTTGTGAATTTCGTGTGTCGTTTAGGTATAGATATGTATATGTAATTTTACGGCTAAACCGATTTTTAAGTATTACTCCGGATTTAAACGGGCCTCTACAATATTATACGAGTTTGGGCTTTTTGTAATGTTATTGGGCCGAGGGGTCTATTTTATTTTGGGCCTGGGCCTTGTGTTGGGCTTTATCATTAGTTGGCAATTTAATGTAAATGATTAACATAACTGTTGGTCCAACATGTTTGCGGCTATCAAGGTCGGGGCTGTAAGTTGGGTTTCACTGTTGGAGCCGTGAGTTGGGTTGGCAACTGTAATTACGCCTACAAAAAAGAAAAAGAAAAATTATGTTGCAAGATTACTAATGATTCACATCCAAAGGTTTAGCTTTCAGTCAACACTACACTCATATTAAGTTTAACCTGGATATTGACACCAAAAAATATATATTAAGCATGTTTGTTTTCCCCCTTGTGTTCGCAGAGCAGGAAAGAAAAGAAAAAATATATATATACCCTGTATACTCTGATGCATGCTTCAGTCGACAACAAGCCACAAGAAAAGAAAAAAAATGTAAGCCATATCATCATCAATATCCATTTCCACAAAACTTCATTAACACAAGGTTTCATAAAAAATATACACACGCCTAAATCTCTTTAACAAACATCTAAAATCTTTAATTCTTCTTCAAATTAAATATGTTGATATCCACCCACCTAACNAATGGTTTAATTACAAAACTTTGGGTCTTCTTAAATCATCTCGTGACTATGGCTTCGAGTGAAGAGAAAGATGGAGTTGCTTCTGACCCTTGCTTTTGCCTTGGCGTGAAAGGGTTGCCTTTGGAGACCCAATCTCGAGGGTTAATCTTGTGTTCATACTTCTTTTTCTTGATTATAGATTTAGGTTTTTAGGTTTCTTAGTATATTTTGGGGAGAAGAGTTCCTGAGAGAGAGAGGGGAAAAATAAGAGAAAAACGCGTTTTTGTTTTTGAGATGTGTGAGGGGCGTGGGTTTTTATTATATGTCTCTTTTATTTTTTTCCCCTAACGTTTCTTTTTCCCTTTTTTTTTTGTATATTGATAAGTGAGTGGGTATTTAAATGTATTTTGTATTATTGGTAATAGATTTTTAAGGGATGTATTTATAATACTGCTTATTATTTATTTGTGACTGCCGTAGTTAAAATACTGTCGGTACGCGTGTCGTGCTGTGCTCGAGATAAATTTTCAGTTCGGAAAATAATTACTAGTGTAGTCATCAAGTAATATTTTCATATTTTTCTTGATAAAAATAAACGTAGTAGTGGTTTATCGTAGACACAGTGTTCGGGTTCACTTCCCGAAATAGTTATGTAAGCTCATGTATGCTTAGCCAAATAGTCCAATAATAATAAATGGGCGTTTATTATTTAAAATATAAGGGAAAAATTACCATTCGTCACAGCCTTCCCGCCTTAGAAGAAAACCGTCCTCGGTTTTCAGTTAGAGTTACTTGGTGTAGTTGAGAAAAGATGAGGGTATTTGCGCTTGATTTCATCCTCACGCTCCCATGTGAATTCGGGACCTCTTCGAGAGTTCCAACGGACTTTGACGATAGGAATGCGACTTTGCTTAAGCCGTTTGATTTCTCGATCCATGTTTTCAACAGGTTCCTCAATGAAATTGAGTCTTTCATCGACTTGTATTTCTTCTATGGGAATGGCAAGAGTTTCGTTCGAGAGGCATTTCTTGAGGTTACACACGTGAAACACGTTGTGTACAGAGCTGAGCTCTTGTGGTAGCTCGAGTCGGTAGGCTACCAGTCCGATTTTCGCGAGAATTTTGAAAGGTCCAATGTAACGGGGGTTCAACTTCCCACGTTTTCCAAAACGGATCACGCCTTTCCATGGTGAAACTTTAAGCATGACTTTATCTCCAACTTGAAACTCAAGTGGTTTTCGTCTTTTATCTGCGTAACTCTTTTGGCGATCACGGGCCGCTTGTAATCGATTCTTGATTTGTACGATCTTTT